>BQNB010191928.1:0-11658 GCA_026074375.1 Tanacetum coccineum
GATTTTGACCTTTTGCCTTGGTTAAGGGCATTTGGTTGAGATTTGCATTTGTGTTATTTTATATATATACATAACCGCGAATCAAGCATGCTGAAGATGAGATTGTTGCTGAGGATTAGCCATATGCTGAGGATGCCTTACCCACTGCTCAGTTACCTGACTATGTCCCGGAGTCTGATCCTGAGGCGGACCCGAAGGAGGATGACGATGAGGACCCCGAGGAGGATCCTGTCGATTATCCTGCCGATGGAGGAGATGACGGCGATGACGAGGAGGGGTCATCAGAGGATGATGAGGATGATGACATGGACATCGAGGCCGATGATGATGATGAGGAGGAGGAGCACCTAGCTCCTACCGACTCTGTAGTTATTGCTTTACCAGCTACTGATCAGGCCCCATCTGCGGAAGATACAGAGCTGTTCGAGACTGATGAGTCTGCGACCACACCACCACTACACCCTGCATACCGTGTAACAGCTAGGATTTCTATTCCAGCTCCAGTACCTACACCAATATGGTCTGATGCATAGGTTGCCAGACTTCTCGCTATATCTACTCTACCATCATCACCATTCTCCCTATGGTCTTCACCACTTCCCCAGATACCTTCTCTATCACTACCACTATCACCACCCTCACCTATGTTATCACCAGCACCACCTCCTAGCCATATTCGTTCATTGGGCTATCGAGCTACTATGATCCGGATAAGAGCTGAGGTCGGTTCTACTTCCCATTCTCTACCATTACCACCACCCTTCATACTCTCCCCCACCAGACCAGATGCACCATCATTAGGGATACCACCACCCTTTCCCATATCAGTTCTTACTTCATCAGCACCATTGCTACTACCCTCTGCTAGTCGTAGGGTAGACATACCCGAGGTTACCTTACCACCTCAGAAGAGGTTAGGTATCGCTCTTAGTCCTGGATATGAGGTAGGAGAGAGCTCATCTACTGCTGATACTAGACCGACTGGAGGTCTTAGAGCAGACTATGGCTTTGTAGCTACTATGGATAGGGAGATCATGCGTGATCCGGAGAGAGAGGTTGGATATGGGATCACCGACTCGTAGGACGAGATAGTTGAGACCCTTCAAGGGGCACCAGTTAGTACTGACACGGAGTTGGGTTAACATATGACAGCATTTGAGACTAGGGTTAGGCAAGATATGGATGAGATTTATACGAGGTTAGACGATAAGCAGAGTCAAAGACAGCTATTGGCTGGTGGGCTTAATATATTGTTTAGAGATAGACGAGCACATGCATATATACGTCATCAGATGGAGACAGAGGCTAGATTGTCCCGAGAGGCTTGAAGGCGATCGATGGATGCGAGTGATCTTGCCCACGGAGAGGTTATGTCACTGCGTACTACCGTACTGGGTCAGATGTCAAAGATTAGAGAGTTGCACGCTGCTGATCGCAGGAGACTTGCTGTGATTTCAAATATGCTATAGGCAGACCAGAGGAGATCTGCAGAGATGAGAGAGTTAAGGACAGCTGATCATACCCGACAGCAGCAGCTTATACAGACATTGATAGTGATGCAGTCATTACAGGGACAGGTGACTACATTACAGGGACAGGTGACCACACTACAGGGACATGTTACAGCACTACAGGGATAGCAGGGACCCGTTGGAGGTCCTGCACAGCCATAGCTGCCAAAGGAGGCTGGTAGCAGTTCATAGATTAGATCATGTTATGGCTAGTCATTTTGTATATAGCCTACTAAGTATTACGGGTTTAATCCCGGCTAGTAAGGCTTTAGGTTATTATGTTTATTTTGTAACCTAAACGTTATGATCATATTGTATCTGGACCATTCATGTATGTTTTCCAATTTATATATGGAATGGTTATATTATATCACGTCTGTAATCGGATTTGTTTATGAATGAATGTCGATTTGGTTATATCATTGTTGATTACAATTCAGTTATATATTTCACTGTGTGATGTGATCTCACTTTATTTATCATGTATATGTCATGTCATGGTTATGAATTTAATAAATCTAACGGTATTAAATTTCTTTGTAGATTGAAGATAAATGGCACCAAAACAGCCACAAGGTCAACACCGGTCACAACAACCTCACAACAACCCCACCCCAACAAAGCCAACCACCCCACATCGGTCACTAATGCCCAACTTCAGGCAATGATTGACCAGGTGTCACAGCCGCTTGTTTGGCAGCAACGTGATGCAACCAGGATGGCGATTGACAGCCACACTTCGGGAACGGGTGGCAGAAGGACTGAACGCGTTGTTCGAGAATGCACTTACCAAGACTTTATGAAGTGCAAACCTCTATATTTCAAAGGCACTGAGGGAGTTGTTGAATTAACTCAATGGTTCGAAAGGATGGAGACTGTTTTCCGCATAAGCAATAGCCCATGAAAATCAGGTTAAGTTTTCCAACTTTTTTTTTTTGTACTCTTCTAGCAGGTGCTCTAACATGGTGGAATTCCCATGTTATGACTGTCAGTCATGATGCTGCATATGCAATGACTTGGGCCGATCTAAGGAAGAAGATGACTGACAAGTATTGTCCAAGGAACGAGATGAAAAAGCTCGAGGCTGAATTGTGGAATTTGAAAGTGAAGGGTACTGATGTGATAGGGTACAACCAACGTTTCCAGGAACTAGCACTATGTGTGTTAGGATGTGTCGGAGGAGTCTGACAAATTGAAAGGTACTCGGCGGATTACCCGACATGATCCATGAAACATTGTAGCATCAAAGCCGAAACCATGCAGAGGCTTTGAAATGAGCCACTCTGAACTTAATGGATAAGAAAGTCATCCACTAATTGCGGAAAGACAACTGAGAACAAAAGGAAGTTTTGAAACCACTTCCCGAAATAATCAAAACCAACAACAACCAACCTAGAGACAGAACAATGGCAGGGCCATACGCAAGGGACTGTGGAAAAAGAAGCCATACGGGGGATCTAAACCCCTATGCGCTAAATGCAACTATCACCACGATGGTCCAGGTGCTCCAAAATGCCACAAATGCAACAAAGTTGGCCATTTCGCTTGTGACTGTAGGAGTACGGGAAATGCCAACAATGCAACAATGCAGAGTGGGGTTACCCCCCAGGTCAGGGCCAGAAACCTCTTGCTTCGAGTGTGGAGTTCAATGAACCTTCAAGAGGGAATGCCCAAAGCTAAAAGAACAACAAAACCAGTAGAAATCAAGTGGTAATGAAAGGGCCTCCAGCCAAAGTATATGTGGTGACAGCAGGAGACCAAACCCAAAAAAAAGATTCCCAATATCGTGACGGGTAGTTCCTATCTCAACAACGCTATGCTTCTATATTATTTGATACTGGTGCCGATAGGAGTTTTTAGGTGTCCCTTCTGCAGTTTAGATACCCCAAATGGAAATCACACCATCTACCTTCGATCACTATTATGATGATGTCGAACTAGCCTGATAGGAGAGGATAATTTGGGTTAAACACTATCCTTAGGGGTTGCACATTAAATCTCCTGAACCACCCATTCAACATAAATTTAATGCCCGTAGAACTTGGTAGTTTCGATGCTATAATCGGTATGGATTGGTTGGCGAAGTACCAAGCGGTCATTGTGTGTGCCGAAAAGATCGTTCGTATCCCCTGGGGAAATGAAACATTAATTGTTCACGGTGACGAAAGCAACCAGGGACACGAGGCTCGTCTACACATTATCTCGTACTCCAAAACACAAGAATACATGCTAAAAGGATGTCCAATCTTTTTGGCACATGTCACTACAAATGAGGTTGAAGACAAGTCCGGAAGAAGCAGCGACCTGAGGATGTACCATACGTTTCGAGATATTTCCTGAAGACTTATCTAATGACTTGACGGTCTATCCTCCGACTCGACAAGTGAAATTTCAAATCGATTTGATACTTGGTGCTGCCCCCGTAGCTCGGGCGCCTTATCGATTGGCACCTTCTGAAATGAAAAAGAAAAAAGAGGTTTAATATCAGAGCAACTAAAAGAACTATCTGACAAAGGCTTTATAAGACCTAGTTCCTCACCCTAGGGAGCTCCAGTCTTGTTTGTCAAGAAGAAAAGACGGATCATTCCGATTGCAATTGATTCTCGAGAATTGAACAGCTAACGTTGAAGAAACCGTTATCCCGCTTCCCCAAGAATTGATGATATTATTTGATTAGCTTCAGGGTCGAGTGTCTACTCAAAGATCGACCTGAGATCAGGTTATCATCAACTGAGGGTTCAGAAGAAGACATTCCAAAAACCGCTTTCAGAACCCGTTATGGCCATTATGAATTTCAAGTTATGTCGTTTGGTTGAACAAACGTGGAGCACTTGGCCAGTAGTCAAGGACCTTATGAATCGGTGTGCAAGCATATTGGATAAATTCATAATTTCTCATTGAAAATCTTCGATGTCTAACTCGAAAGATCATCTCAGGCCGAGGTTATCATCAACGAGGGTTCGAAGAAGACCATTTCCTAAAACACTTTCAGAACCTGTTATGGCCATTATGAATTTCAAGTTATGCCCATTTGGTTGACAAACGCACCCGCCGTATTCATGGACCTTATGAATCGGGTGTGCAAGCATAATTGGATAAAGTCGTATTTGTCCTTTATTATGGATATTCTGATATATTCAAAAGAACAAGCAAGAACAACGAAGAGCACCTAAAGCTAATGCCTTAGAGTTGCTTAAGAAAGAGAGGTTATATGCCCAAATTTTCCAAGTATGAATTTTGGATTCCCAAAGTAACAGTTCCATGTTCCACGTGATTGATAGTGACGGCATTCACGTTGGATACCTGCCAAGATCGAATCCATTAAAGATGGGCATCTCTTAAGTTACCAACCAAGATTCGTCCACTTAAAGGTCTTGCGGGTATATCAAAGATACATTGAAAGGGTTTTTGAAGATCGCAAAAACCGTTGACCAAGCTCACCCCTGAAGAAGGTCAAGCTTGTTTGGGTGTAAACACGATCTGCTTTTCAACTGTTAAAGCAGAAGTTGTGCATGCACCAATCCCTGGCCTTAACCTAAAGGAAGTGAAGATTTTAATCGCATAGTTGCATGCTTCAAAGAATGGTTTGGGGGGGCCTGTGTAATGCAAAGAGAAAAGAATGATTGCTTATGCATCACATCCAACTAAGATCATGAGAAGAAATTATACGACGTATGATGGTGGAAGTTAGGAGCAGTAGTGTTCGCTCTCAAGATTTGGAGGCACTACCTGTATGGAACCAAGTGCATGGTGTTCACTATATAAATAAGCTACAACATTTCTTAATCGAGAAAGAGTTAAACTTGAGGCCGTCCGTTGGTTGGAGTTGCTTCATATGATTATGATTGTGAAAAATTCGTTACCCACCTGGGAAAGGCAACAATGTTGCTGATGCTCAAAGCAGGAAGGAGAAGAGAATCAACCATTAAGAGTTCAAGCCTTAGTCATGACTATTGGCTTGGATCTTCCCAAACAAATCTTGAATGCTCAGACTGAAGCACGAAAACCAGAGAACATCAAGAACGAAGATGTTGGAGGAATGTTGGTTGAAAACGCTAAAAATCCAGAGGCGATCAGGATGGAAAAGTTAGAACCCCGTGCGGATGGAACTCTATGCCTCAATGGCAGGAGTTGGCTACCCTGTTATGGCGATTTGCGGACTGTGATCATGCACGAGTCCCACAAATCAAAATACTCTATACATCCGGGTTCTGACAAGATGTACCAAGATATGAAAAAGTTATATTGGTGGCCCAATATGAAAGCCGACATCGCCACCTATGTTAGCAAGTGTTTGACCTGTGCTAAAGTCAAGGCCGAACATCAAAGGCCATCAGGATTGTTAGTACAACCCAAGATACCTGAATGGAAGTGGGACAACATCACTATGGATTTTGTCACAAAGCTCCCTAAGACGTCGCAAGGCTACGACACCATTTGGGTGATTGTTGACCGACTCACTAAGTCTGCAATTTTCACACCAATAAGAGAGACTGATCCTATGGATAAACTTGCAAGAATATACCTAAAGGAGGTTGTCACGAGGCATGGAATACCTGTTTCAATCATTTGTGATCGCGACCCGAGGTTCGCATCCAACTTCTGGAGGTCACTTCAGAATGCTTTAGGTACTAATTTGGATATGAGTACTGCGTACCATCCACAAACAGACGGGCAAAGCGAGAGAACTATCCAAACTCTCGAGGATATGCTACGTGCTTGCGTGATCGACTTTGGAAAAGGTTGGGTTAACCATTTGCCGTTGGTCGAGTTTTCATATAACAACAGTTATCACGCTAGCATTAAGGCTGCACCATTCGAAGCACTTTATGGTCGAAAGTGTCGTTTCATCCTTATGTTGACCAAAGTTGGAGAAGCTCCAATCCTCGCTCCAAAACTAATATCAAGAGACGAACTGAGAAAAATCGTTCCACAGATCAAGCAAAGAATGCAAGCTGCTCGTGATCGACAGAAGAGTTATGCCGATGTGAGGCGTAAACCGATGGAATTCCAATCGGGGATCAAGTTAAAGCTTAAATTCACCTTGGAAAAAGGGTCGTACGTTTGGCAAACGAGGGAATTAAACCCTAGGTATGTCGACCTTCTAGTGTTAGGAAAGGTAGAGAGGTTGCTACAAACTCGAGCTTCCCGAAGAACTAAGCAGTTCACAAAACAATTTCCATGTATCCAACCTGAAAAAGTGCTATGCCGATGAACCGTTAGCCGTTCCGTTAGATGGACTCCCATTTTGATGAAAACCTTCACAGTTTATTGAGAACCTGTTTGAATCATGGACCGTGAAGTTAAACGGTTTGAAGCGAAGCCCGCATCCATTAGTCCAAGGTTTTCGAATGAACGCCAAGAGAAGGTCCTGAGGTCACGGGGAACGTGAAAACCAATTCAAGAAGCAAATTACCCACACCTTATTCACAAGGAAACCAGCACCGTCATCAAGTGCTGCATCATAAGCCCTTGAGGACCAAGGCTCGTTTAACGGGAAGTCTATAACAATCCTCCTGTTTTCAAGTCATTGACGAATGTCAATTAATCTATAATGAATCTTTGTATTGTACGTGTTTTGCTTTAAAAATCGTAAACGTTAAGATTTAAAAAATCGCGTACGCCAAAAATTAAGTCGTTTCAATGTAACGGGCGATCGAACGATTAAATTTAACAAAACAAGTATTAAAATAATTAATTTGAGAATAAAATGGTCTAATGTTTTGTTCATTTTATTTTTATCGGATACGAAAAGTGAATTTAACGTTTCGCGATAAAATGGCGTTTAATGGCATTCCCTCCGAACCACCAAAAAATTTCTAACGCTTCAACAAATACCCACTTTATACCCCAATACAAAAAATTAAACTCAAATATATCATATCTATCTCTTATAGGGCCAGATTTATGGCACATTATACAAAGAAATTAAGAAAAAAAATCACAACTTGTCTTTACAGACACTTGCATTAAACCTACCATGTTGTGTTTCTTGGGACCCAAAGACCAAGACCAAAAGTCTTCCCGTAAGACCCCTAACAGTGTTCTTTGACTACTATTAGCTACTATTTTGAACCCTCCTAACTTCATATAATCATGTAGTCCAAGTAAGAAACCACATTACAACATAAACACTCCAACCAAAAACTCAACAACTCTCCTCTTTGGCTCTCTAAAGCCCACGACTTGAAACATCCCTTTTAATAATTCCATACCAATTATTCTACCACATATACAAGCATACCTACACTATTACTAAAGAACCTTAAGATTGATTTAAGCATTGGTTAACCATTTACACAATGAGTAAGCCAAAAAGGAAAGCTAGGGTTTTATATGGAAAAACTAGGTTTTCTTGGTGCTAGCTTGGTTTTAATCTATAGAAAGGGTTAGCTCATAATTCTCAACATCATCATTCATCATTAAGGTTATCTAGCACCTTTATCTTTTCATTTCATGAGTTTTTATGCATATGTTAGTCTTTATAGCAAAATCACCATTTAGGACTTTTTAACATGTAAAAAGGATTTTTACTTGTAGTTATGGATTTGTTCACTTTTAAACATGTTATGATGTTAATGAGATCATGTTAAAATGGATGTAAAAGGATTGTAACCTATGTTTGGTGTAAAATGGATAAATACAATTTAGTTTATAAGTTAACTTAATCAGTTACATGTAAAAGTAAAGCCCCCCCCAAATGACATGTTTAATCTTTATGGACTTTAGTCATGTTATTTGGACACTAAAAATAAGATTGTAAAAGGATGGAAATGAACTTTGTACACTCATGTTATTGTGTAAAAAATAAATTAGTGATTTAAGTTACTTTATGAAAGTTATGGTTTAAAGTGTTCTATGGACTAATAAATTTGGACAATGGAAAATATATGGAACAATGGACTCTAATAATGTTATGATCATATAACATATATTGGTATATAAGACTTTTATGTAGATTACAAAAGTGGGAAAGTATAAAAATAAGGTTAGTTATGGACTTAACAAAGCTATTCAAACTTTCTGTCCAAAATTCGAAAAAAAACATATCTACTTTATATTTTTATAAAAGAGTACGTCTCATGACGATTCTAAAAAGCTAAGAAACTTGAAAAACGGATAAATAACGAAAAAGTTACGGTAAAAACAAGTTATACGATAAATAAACGGAATTATAAAAGAATTTTTATAAAACAATTTATAAAAATTATATAAAACAGCAAGTTTAGTATTTTTAACAGATTACACATATTTTTAGGATTCCAAATTGATAAGAAACGAAAATTTTCAATTAATAACGAATGAGTTATGAATTTTGCAAGTTTACGACAATTAATACTTTTATAAAATAATTTTTATAAAAGTTACTATTCATGACAGAAACCTTTATTTTTTTAAACCTCATACATAAATATAACTTTTAATTACGAGAACGTGCTCGAAAGAATCGCTAAAAACGGAGCTATAACGAATAAAATACGACGTTTACGGGTTTTACGATAACTAAAACTATAAAAATAACTTTATAACTGGTGTGAACAGTAAAAAGTACTGTTCATCAGAGGATCAAAAATATGAAAATGTCAAATTATGATAACTCGTCCTAATACGAAAGCGTGGGCATAAGAAATGTCAAAATCGGGCTTAAAACGCGAAAGTTACGCCAGTTTTACTACAACGGTAATTATAAACGTTTTAACTTATTAAACACAATTTTTCCAAAACAATTAGATGGTGATTAGCTATATAGAATTATGCATGGTAGAATACGCCAAGGTGATTAGAACTTAATACGAAACCTTAATTTAAATATTTGGCATATGACGATTTACATGACGCATTATCTGTGCTCTTCTAATTATCGCTCACTCAAGGTATTTTATACCCCACGTTTTACATGCTTTTGTTATGAAGTTTTTTGGGGGTGAGAAACATGGCAATGTTTTACAACTGACACAAGTGGATACTTTTATATTGTTATTAACGTGTAGCCTAAGTGGCGATCAACCCAATCTGACCCATAGCATGAACTGTCAATTAACTGGATTGTAAGCGCAAATTTATGATAGATCTATTGGGATTGACATCCCTGTTCGGGATTAGCTATCACATTGGGACAACGTACGTATACCATGTCCAAACATAGGATTGTAGTGGGTTAGAACATCATCACGGCAATGTAGGCATTTATATGGTATCATTTATGTCGAGCTCCAGTGTCATGACTTAGAGCAACGTAATTACATTTAACGATGTCGCATCTGTTGCATTATCATACACTTGGGAAAATCTCATGGTCCTACAAATATATGATTTATCAAACCTCTGGAATCTCACCACATTATGTTGACGTTTAAAGCAATGCTTTCAGGGATCAGTAAGCATAAGGTGCCAAGGATACATTTTGGTGATTTTGTTTTTGGGATGTCATGCTAAGATAAAGTTGCTTTATGTTTTGGAAATTCATGGTTAAACTATAACTTTTGTAATAATCATGATAGAACAGTTAAAGCTTCGAGCTAGTGTAACAAATACTTTGTTAAATCCAATGTATCAGTTTTAAACGACTTTTTGGTCGTTCTATATATATCTTGTGCTATTGATCTTGAAGTAACACGCCCCGGACCCTTATTCCGCTGCGACCTAATTTGGGGGTGTTACATTTTAGTTTGTTAAGCTTCTCAATTTCTTAATCTACTCTTTCTAAAGCTTCTTAAGTAGCAATATCATATCCTAGATAAGCTTTAAGATTTTTCTTTAAGCTTATTACTTTCGGCTTTTTTTTCTTCTTTTTTCATCATTGTCGTGGTTTTTTTCGTTTGATTTAGACAAGTCATAAGGGTCACGTCCCTTTTTGTTAGATCTTCAAACTAGTATCTTAGTTTTCTTAATTTTGGTTGCTTATTTCGAGCTTCTTCCTAGCTTATTTCGAGCTTATTCCGAGCTTATTTCAAGCTTATTTCGTGGCTTATTTGTGAATTCTCTCATTTTTTGTGGTCCCAAACCGGTTGAGATTAAGGGACAAAGATCCACATTTTTTGCTTCACAACACAAGGACAAGTTGTTTGTTTGTGTTTGTGGTCCTTCACTCGAAAGTGACTGCAAGCGGAATATGTAAGACAGGTCAAGCGAAACATGCAGGTGTAATATTCAAGCGGAACCCAAACCGGTTGATCTTAAGGGACAAAGATCCACATTTGTTGCTTCACAACACAAGGACGAGTTGTTTGTTTGTGAAAGTAGTCCTTCACCCGAAAGTGACTACAAGCGGAATATGTCATAGGTTAAGCGAAATATGCAGGTGTAAATTTTAAGCGGAATATGTACGTTTAAATGTCAAGCGAAACATGCAGGTTTAAAGATAAGCGAAATATGTTTAGAAGTTTAAGCGAAACATGCAACTTTCATTTTTCAAGCGAAACATGCAACTTTTAACCAAGCGAAATATGCAATCCCTCAAGCGAAATATGTCAATTTTAATTTCACGGTTTTTCTATTGATTTTGTAAAATCCCGACAAGTAAACTTTTTCCTTCTCGGTTTTAATCATAGAGTTGTAAAATCCCGTGGAGTTAATTGCATTCTCTCTCACCACAATACAATCAACACTTCATAACACTTAAGATCCGATATCCATTCACAACTTCATCAAAATGTCAAATTCAAATACCAATTTGCAAACTCAATCATCGAATGCTCTTCATAATGCTATCATGGAAGCGGGTAGCAAAGATCATCCACCAATGTTAGCACTGGGTAATTACGTTCAGTGGAAATCCAGAATCAAGAGATACATTGACACCAAACCTAACAGTGAACTCATCCACTATTGTCTCTAAAATCTACCATACACGTATCAATGGGCTGAGAAGACAGTTCCAGTTGCTGAAGGTAGTTCTGAAACAACTACAGAGAGGTATATGGAGAACTATAAGAATGTTTCACAAGACATACGCGATCAACTGAATGTCGAAGCTGAAGCCAGTCAGATCATTCTCACAGGGATAGATAACGATATCTACTCTACAGTTGAATCAATCAATGTTCAAGATCTTAAAACCAATTTATATTGGGAGTTTGGAAAACTCACATCACGGGATGGTGAATCACTTAAATCGTATTACTCATGGTTCTACAAGATGATGAAT
>BQNB010191929.1:0-11658 GCA_026074375.1 Tanacetum coccineum
ATAATATGGCTTTCTATTTGTTTAATCCTCCCCGACCTCCGGATCTTTCTTGTGTAGCTAGTGATTTCTTATGTTAACAATATTGTTAGCCTCAAAATATATTGAGTCGAACAATGGAAGTTCGTTCATTATATTAGGTCTCGGTCAACTAAAATAATATACGTTGTAATAGGCTACACGGGTATACGGGCTCTTAAATGTAATCTAACCGGTCACGTGTATCGGGCGAAAGCCCAAGTAATCCCGAGCCCGGCCCGTAGAAATACCAAGGCATGAAAGCCTCTTGGTATTAACTATAAATACCCCTCTCCAAGTATGGAGAGGGGGTTGGTTCTTGTTAATTCTCATTGGTAATTTTGCAAGTAATCTTCCAATCTTTTTCTTCTCTCTACCTTTCTCTCTCTAACTTCTCTCTAAACTTCTTCCATATTTTCTCATCTTATTTTCTTGTTTCAATAATGAAGTGAAAAGTGTTATTGGTGACGACACATAAGCATTTTCATTATATCATAATCAAGCCCAAAATAGACACTTAAGCCACTAAAACCATTAACCTCTTAAATGGGGACATGCAAACAAGTTCTGCTACTCTTGATCAATGATATACAAACATATAATAGCACTTAAACTGATTACAACAGCAAACAACATACAGTTGACTTGTAAAAGTCAACCCATACACGAAAACCAACCAATCAGGCAAAATATTAAGAGATGATCTCGATTAATCATCAAACTATCATTATCTCAATCTAATGAGTAAATCCTAGTAATAAAAACACAATTCTAAATACTCCATGGCATTTCGATCAAAAAAACAAACCTAGACTAGATCACAACATCAAAATGTGTTTGATTGATCCTAACCTAGAGATGATCGAGTGTTAAACACTCCTATGCGCACCTATCCCAATCACCAAATAACACATATCAATAACATTTAAAGATTCGATTAAAAAAATAGGTCGAACCTAGTGATTGAAGCCATTTAAATGTGTTTTGAGTTGATCCCTTTCACCTAAGGCATCATCTAAATGTATTGAACGAAGTTTAAGAGTTACCTTAGCAAAAAATACACAGGAAATCGAGAATCAAGGAAATCGTTCTAGGTGGCGGTTTGCGAGGAGAGAGAGAATGTGAATTTGAGTTTGACTGGATCTAAAAGGGTTTGACCAACCATCCCAAATCGCTACCTATTTATACTCCTAGTTTGGGATTTGGCATTTTTAGTCCTTGAGGTTTCTACCTTCATTTATTTTCGGCTTACAGGTTTTCTAAGGTTAAAGGAGTTTGGGAAATGGCAGTTTTAGTCCTTGAAGTTTAATAAAGCTAGGAAATAATTAGCATATTGCACATAAGTCCCTAAACTTTCTAACTTTTGGCAGTTTCAACCGTTTGAGTTAAAATTAATTAACTCCCCCTTAATTTATAACCCCGTTTGATTCAATAAACTTAAAATTACTCTCCCCCTCAAACAATGACCTATTTTCTATTAAAGAGTTGTAGTTGTTGTTTGAGTTGATAAGTTTATTTTGAAAGCCTGAATTGATTAATTTCCAACGACACTTTTCCACCGTGATTAACACAAATAATTTTTGAAGAATCAATTAAGAAGAAAATTATTTGGTTATAAAAAGGAAGACTTCTCTTCTGAAAGAAGAAAAACGCACTAAAACGTACATTAATCCTTGGATGCACGGATATTAAGTAATCCGTGCCCGGGAAAAATTAATTACCCGTTGTTAGGAACAGTTGTCTTTTTGGCGACATGCATTCCTCAAATTGAAAAGCGGGCTACAATCTGAAATAACTGCAAGCCATGAAGACATGTTTTAAAACAGTTTGAACTTCCGCTCGAACTTTATTTAAAGACCCGTGTCATTATTGAATGACATTTCTAGGTCCGTAAATGTTATCGATTTACAGAAGACATGTCTTGAAAAATATTTTTGGTATTTTCTATTTTTGAATTTTTATGGTTTTTATAGGTTTTATATTTTTGTATTTTGTTTTTGTGTTTAACTATATACAAATATACATAGGATATAAGAAGACCATCCTTTACTCCTCTGATCCCTCCTGAAGACGTTTAAGGGTTTCCAGAGACATACTTTTCATACCAAGTCGTGGGAGTAGAAATTTGAACCGCTCTCTTGGTAAATATGTCCGCAAGCTGATAATCCGTCGTCACGAAGTACAATTCAACCACGCCTTTCTCAACCTGCTCGCGAATGAAATGGTGACGTATGTCAATGTGCTTGGACCGTGAGTGCTGGACATTGTTGCAGCAGAGAGCAATGGCACTGTGGTTATCACAATACAGGGGAAGCTTATTGAAGGCAAAACCGTAGTCTGTAAGCTGTGACCTCATCCAAAGTATCTGAGCACAGCATCCAGACATGGCAATGTATTCAGCCTCTGTGGTTGAGATCGCAGTGCTCTTCTATTTCTTTGATGACCAGCTGACTAATTTATCTCTAAGGAACTGAGCACTTCCTAACGTACTTCTCCGTGTATTTAGACAACCTGCATGTTCCGCATTTGCATAGGCCGTTAGTGCCATAACGGTGTCTTTCGGATACCAAAGTCCCCAATTAATGGTTCCTCTGAGATACCGAAAGACCCGTTTAAGTGCTTCAAGGTGCTTTTTGGTAGGCGATGCCTGATACCTAGCACACATGCATACAGCGAAGACAAGGTCGGGTCTGCTGGCAGTGAGGTACATTAGGGAGCCGACCATACTATGAAATCGAGTCTGGTCAACTGGAATCCCTAAGGGGTCCTCATCCAGTTTAAGTCGATCCACCATTGGTGTATCTACATGGTCACACGAATCCATCCCAAATTTCTTTAAAATTTTTAGAGCAAATTTTAATTGATTGATAAAAATGCCTCCGGGACTTTGAGAAACGTGTAATCCTAAGAAAAAAGACATTTGTCCCATCATTGACATTTGGAATTTTGAACTCATCTCATTAGAAAATATGGCACATGCTTTAGGGTCGGTCGAGGAAAATATGATATCATCAACCGATATTTAAACAAAAAGAATATGTTTGCCTGATTTCTGAGTGAATAGTGTCGGATCAACTGCACCCTTGGAAAACTTGTTGTCCAGAAGAACCTTGACAAAGTGTCATACCACGCCCGAGGAGCCTGCTTTGAACCATACAGAGCCTTCTTCATACGATAAACATGTGTCGGATGATCTTGATCAACAAAACCCTCTGGTTGACTAACATAGACTTCTTTCAACTCGCCATTTAGGAATGCTGTCTTGACATCCATCTGGTAGATGGTCATGTTCTTACTAGTGGCATTGGCGATGAAGATTCTTATAGCCTCAATGCGTACAACCGGTGCAAATTATTCCTCGAAATCAATACCCTCCCCTTGACGATATCCCTTGGCCATCAACCTAGCCTTGTTTTTTCAGATGATCACCGTACTCATCAAGCTTAACTTTGTAAATCCACTTGAGAGCTATGATCATGACACAGTCTGGGCGTGGTACTAATTTCCATACTTGAAGTAGATCAAATTTGTGAATCTCGTCTTGCATGGCTTGAAACCAGCAATCTTCAGTCACTGTAGATTTGAAGTTCTTTGGTTCGACTTTGGACAGTACAGAGTTGTACAGGCACCACAAAGCATCGGTTGCAAGTTGTTTTCTGGTGGATACCGGTCGAGATGGATTGCCAATGACATTGTCAAGCGGGTGATCCTTGCTCCATTTTCCGAGATGATAATGTGGTTGAGTAACATGAGTGGATTCAGTGAAACTAACATCCCCGAATGATGATGCTTTAGAACTAGGTTCCAGAGCAAACACATTTACGAATGGATCATTGACAGCAGGAGCAAAAGGATTCTATTCAATGATAGTAGATCCGGCTGCAACACCTTGATGTGAACTTGGAGATTGTAATGCCGAAGATGACGGTGAATGACTTGGAGAAGGTGCATCTTGATCAATGGTAGTAGAAGAAGGTGTATTGGCTTAACTGACTGGAACTGGAACTGCTGGAGCAGGAGAAACCGGTCTTTCAACACGAGGAGGTTCTAGGTATTCATCGAACATCGGTTGGAATAAGATCTCCAGCTCTTTATTTGTTGGGGTACATAAGGTGCTGCAGGGACCGGATTGGGTACGAGCCCTGAACTAATCTGTCCATGCGTCAAATGTGCGGGTCCTGTACTGAGTTGCACAGGAGCCATAGGCTCAGACAGCTCATCGATTTGAACGTGAATAGTTTCCATGATTCGTCGGGTTTTTTTGTTGTAGATTCTATAACCCTTCCTGCTTGGTGCATAACCAACGAAAATTCCAATATCAGCTGTTGGTTGTAATTTTCCAAGATCCTCGCTGTCATTTGTAGGGTAACAAAGAGCACCAAAGACTCGGAGAAAGGTAAGATCAGGCTTCTTATCATGCACCAGCTCATATGGGGTTTTGTTATGACGAGTGTGAATGGGGGATCGATTTTGGGTGTAACAAGCAGTAGCAACAGCATCTTCCCATAGAAACATCACTGTTGCTGACTTACAACTGCTTAAAGACTTACTACTGTCAAGAGGATAAAGTCAGAGTAAAAAGATAAAGCGTGTGTGGAAAACAAGAGTACTATGAAGATAAAGTATTAAGTTATATTTGTTAAAAGATATGATGTCTGTAGTATAGAAATGATTATGATATGTTAGAAGTGTATTTTGTAAACGGGTAGGATCCTTAGTGTATTAAGGAGGTCTGGGGTATAGAAAAAGATATCAGTTCTCATAGCAGTTTTCCATCGACGACTTAGAGCTTAAGGTTTTGTAACCCCTAAGACACTATTTCAGTAGTGTTCGTTAATATAATTGAGGCTGAAAGTTTTGTTATCTGTTTTCATTCATTTGTTATTGATATTGTTATTATTCTTCTTAATATCAATTCTAGATTCCGCAATTAGTATTGGATCATATCAATAATAAAGTGCTGTCATAGTAGTTTTGGGGGATTTATCCAAAGTTGCTTACCTTTCATCAATGCTAAGGAGGAATGATCGGTTTAGGACACAAAGTGGTATCAGAGCTTGTTGTGGAGCTTTGAATCAGAAGATATCAACCTTTCTTAAGATTATTTTTTTTGTGACAAGTTGGAGGTAGGAACCACCAAAACAATAATTGATGCAAGACAGCCTCTGCTTAAACCCACGAGACTATAAACTATGGCTTTATGAGGATAGGAGACAATACTCCTGATGAGCTGACTACTCTCTATGGGAATAATCAGATGGAAACAAGGCTTTACAAGATGGAATTGCAAGTTATACAGGATATGGACCACCTTTGTGAAGAAAAAACAGGAACGAAGGAATGAAATGAAAGCAAAGGCAACCATGTTGATGGACTTTCCAAACAAAGACAATGCAAGTTCCAAATATCAAGATGCAAGTTGTAATGGAGTGATTCGGTAGAATCTATATATACGTAATAATAAAATATATAAAATAATGGAAAATACCAAACTACCCTTGAGGACAAAGGTAGAAAGGAAAATCTTCACAAATATATATCATATAAGACGATATAACCGGGAAGTATGATCCCGGGTGTTATCCTCAATGATTTGTGAAATTGGAAACCAACGTTTGTGTATCGAACTGGTTTAATAGGAAACATCAGATTGCTTTGATATCTCCTTCTCAATTTAATAATAAACCAAATGTTGAAATTAAGCACTAAAACAAATACGGGAAATCAAACTTTAACTAAAATCGTAAAACGGGAACCCTAAACGGGAGGTCAAAGTTCCTAAATTTCTAAAATTAAACCTAACTTAAATTTTTTCTTTTTAAATGGACTCTAATTGACTAAAAAGTAAGTTTAAAGAAAACTTAGACAAACGGGATTGAAATGAAACTTTAAAACTCGAAAATGAGAACTTCTTAAAAATCGAAATTTTGCAAATTAGACCCTACGAAAGCAAAACTAATTTTCCTATAAACTTTATGATAAAAAAAAATTTTCTAAAAAATATTTATATTTTTTTGATTATTTTTCTATTTTTTATGATTTTTTAAAATTTTTAATAAAAATAAGGTTTAAAAATTATTAAACTATCTAGTAAAAAATTCTAGAAAAATTACATAAAATAGCTTATATAATTTGAACCTAGAAAAAATAAGCTTGGATACAGCTTATTGGATAAGCTCGACTATCGCTATAACAGCTTATAAGGCTTATAGGGCTAAATGTGTATAAAGGAATAAATGTGTAAGAGTCTAATGAAAAAAGACCCAAAGGCGCAAGTGGTCGAGAGTGTGGTGTGTTGTTAATAAAAAGGTCGATAGTGTTGAGGTCGGGGGTTCGAGCCTTGCTCACCCCCGATTTCCACTTTCTCTTTTTTTTGAAAATTTATAAAAGCAAAGTTATTAAGCACCTAAAAATAAGCATTTTTAATAAAAGTAACTTTTTATAAAAAGCCCTAAATAAGCTAGAAATTAGCTGAAAAGATGACAGAAACTACTTAGCTAATTTTTTGGCTTTTTCTTAAACTAAATAAGCTAGAAGACTTAGTAAGCTAAGTTATGAACTAATATAAGCTCTCATATGTTTCAAAACTAAGCTTAATGAGCTAAATAGAACTAGTAATAAGCAAGTAATAAGCTAGAAAACTAAATAAGCTCTAGTTTTAAAACCAATAACCAAACAGTCCTTAAGGCCTACTTAGAGCTTAAAATTAAGCTAGGAAATGGGTTTTTTTAGAAGTAAAACTTGCTTTTTCAGTTAGTTAAACTAAAAAACTATATGAAAAAGCTTTTTGAAAAAACTTTGGAGAACATAAGCTTATGAAAAAGCTGTCAAAACAGTACAGCACACTCAGAAATGCTGATATTCTTTAAGTTTTGACAATGAAGGCTGCTTAATTCTAAGCTTAAAAACAGATAAGAAAAAGAGCTTTTTATGGAAAAACAAGTTAAGATAAATGATTAATGACATAAATACTACTAAAGATTATGAAAATCTAAGGCTAATAATTACTAAAACACTTTGAAAAATAAGTTTGGCAGGTTTGCTGCTGATGCAGTTTGCAACTATGAAACTCAAATCAAATTTTAACAAAGTGCAGACCTAAGAAACTACTTCTACTCAATCTAAATACAAATTGCCAAGCAAAATTCAGCTAATGCATAAGACTCGAAATTGAATGCGCTTATAAATGTAAAGCTACTTGAGATAGAGTTGAACTTAAATGAAATATCTTTATGACTGAATTAAAACTAATCCAGCTACTAAAACTCTACTCTACTATGTTTTTATGACATTTAACACAATTTGTAAGAGACCAAATGGCACTAGCAGTTTTAACTTATAGTTAAAACTGCTATGCCAAACACTCCTTTAAACATCTTAAAATCCAATTAAGCTTATCAAATTAAAAACTAATGATGCAAACTTAAAGAACAGATAGCAAGCAAATATTGACATGCCTAATGAGCTTATTCTAACCAACAATTAAGCTAGAGATAAAGATCTACAAGCTATGCTACTATTTTTGGTTTTTTAATGATTTAAAACAAAATTCAAAGAAAACTAAGATGTAAGCTATGCAACTAGAAAACAGATGATCAATTAAACTTAACAAGCACAATAAGACATATTAAAGCACTAATAAACAAGTTGATAAGCATAATAAGCAAAATTAAGCTAGGAAAATCAAGACAGTTAAAATGAAAGAAAACTTACAAGAAACCTTAGCTAAACAAAGGCATAAATGCTCAGATGGGCTGTCTACAAGCTCTGGCTTATTGAGAATAATCCAGTAAAAGTACATATGAGCTCTTCCATGTTAAGCTCATCTTCCAAAAGTTCAAAATCCATTAAGCAAGGGTTAATTATCTAATTTTAAGGTTCTAGTAGATTAGATGATTAATTAAGCTCAAATCTAAGCTTAGAGACTTGGATGAGCTTTTATGAGCTTATAAGAAGCTTATCCAACAATAACAGCTTATTAAACCATATTTGAAGAAAAATGAGCTTATGAAAGAATTAAGAGCTTAATAAGAAACTTTGTATTATGTAGAAAAAGACTGATTACAATACTTAAATTTAGAAATTACATTAAGAGATCACTAGCTAAAACATTTTTGAAAGAAAAATTACATAAGCTAAATAAGCTGAAAAATGAAAAAAAAACTATCTCCTGATGTGTGTGAGTGTGAGGCTTTATATAGCCCTCAGCTGAAGCTTCTAGGTCCTCATAGCCCTGGCAGTCCTTGCATCCTTACTTGCATCATTCAATCCTTGGATGTTTATTGTGATCGTTGGTGAGATTTAGGCTCACCACGGATTGCCAGCGTGGCAATCCGTGATTGTGACACCTTGTGCTTCTTTTGTGAGTACAAATAGTGCAAAATTTTTCTAGTCCTAAATGGCTTACTTGTCAGACCATGGTAGTCCCCTTTTTGGGAATTGACCAATGGAAGCCTCTTGGTGATGTATAACTCTGCCAAGGTGGAGGGTTTCACTTGAATTGTAAAGCCACGTAGCCAATTTTCATTTTCCCTTTGGTTTGAACCCGAGGTAAATCGAAGAAGACGGGTGAATAGTAATAATAAAATTTCACGCGTAAAAACTTATAAAGGAGAAGGAGTTTGACTTTTCATTTACCTGGGGTTGACTTGGCTTATTTATAAAGGTTTTGGGCCTGGGTAGGATTAACAGGAAATGGGCCATGGGCTTTGGATTTGTGTTATAAGAAAGTTAACGGGTGTTAACTCTTATAATTATAAGAGTTAACACCGTTAGGGTTTAGGGATTATTTTTGTAATTTGGTTAACTTTGAGGGACTGATTTGGGAATTTTTGATTTTGTCTTTTTGTGTTGACCATGTTTGACTGAAGGTTGACTTGATTTGACCACTGTTGACTTTTGATAGCATTCTCCCGGCTCTTTGTGTGCTCTTTCCTTCCCAGTGTCCGTGTTTGTCCGGTTTTGACCGTTTTCTTGAGATTTTTGCAATATCCGTACCTACACAATCACAAAGACAAAACAAGAAATATACAAGCATTTTAAGCACAATTTTGTCTTTTTAGGGCCTATTTTGATATAAAATGGATATGTGTTTTCACACATATCAAAATTCCCCAAACTAAGCGATTGTGTGTCCTCACGCAATGTTATATGCCCTATAACCAAATACCTCAAAACTTTCCCAAACTAAACCTTTGAAAAGTAGCAAAGATTTTTGTGGAGAAAATTAAGAAATCACAAGTTATAAAACACCCCATTTTCCTATTTTTCTAAAACTTTTTTTTTTATGATAATATAACTGAGATTATTTGACTTTATTATTGATAACTATTAGGGCTCATAGAACAAGGATGATTTCGATCGAGAATGCCCCAAAAGGAATAATTCATCGTCCCCGACTTTTCATTATCCAAACCAAGCTTAAACCAAATCACAGCTATAATATCAGTTCAGCTGCTAACAGCTTACCTATTTGCCTACTTGTTAAACTTTTTACTCCCTCTAATTATTATCTTCTTAATGTGAGTGTGCTATCATTGAATTTCACCATGGATCAATTTTGCACATACCATTGCTTCCGTTCCACCTTAAAACCAATGAGTTTGAAGGCGAGATCATCCCATGTAGCGACTTTCGTCTCGGCACATCCCAACCTTGCGGCTAAGTGACCAGGCTTTTGACACCATAAAGGACTAGTATCGGGACTCCGGACCTTAGGCATAAAAAAAACTCTCAGGGTTCTCCTCGTATGTTTCATAGCTTAATAAAATAGAATAGTCAAAGTGCAAAAGCATATTTGAATTTAACAAAAAGAAGTCAATTATTAATTTAATTTAATTATTTATGCAATTTGTAACCCTTGACCTTTTAGAAGGCTGCAACATCGGTTGTGAGCCGGCAAGATGCAGCAAACTTTTATCAGTCTCGGATCTTTATTCTTACTATGGGCTTTCTTTAGAAGACTACCACATCGGTTGTGAGCCGGCAAGAGGTAGTAAACTTTTATCAACCCACAGCTTTTATTATATATTTATTTTTTTCATTTTATCATTTTTTTTTCATCATATATATATATATATATATATTATTTTTTTATTAACTAATATTTATGTATTAAAAGAAGACTTCTTTTTGAAAAATTCAAGTATAAATTTGAACTAAGACTAAAAATTTTGCTATATATTACATAAAAATTGTTGATTTAAGTTTAATCTCCAAAAACAGCACGTATATTAATCCGGTTAAGAGCTTATGGGAGAAAAAGCAACAAGTTACATACATGAGCTCTTAAGATTTCCAAATAATCTTTGTTTAGCATCCTACTCATACTTAACTCTATCATTTTTCGTTCTTCGCGAATTAGCGAACGCTTAGCCTAAAAGTTAAGGAACAAGCTAGAGCTCAACACGCTCGATCGGGTCAAAATTTACTCTTATTCTTACCCAGCAAGAAAGTCAAAATTGTGACAAAAACACTTATTTTATTTTTTATATTTTTCTACAAATAAAACTTAAAAATTTAAAAATTTTGAAATTTTTGCTATTTTTGCGGGAAAACGGGGTACGTGAGAACAAAACAATAAGTAGGTAACATCAAATCGATAGATTCCCTCCCCAAACTAAAACGAAACATTGTCCTCAATGTTTAAGGCAGGGTCTCTACGTGAATCGATAAGATGAAAGGATATCGGATTTCCCCAAACTAATTGCAAACAAAGGATAGGAAGCTCGAGTGGACCGGGACACAACACCGAACACGAGAGTCTTCAGAAAATTTGGGATCAATCCTGCAAACAATCACAAGCACAAACAACAAACACAAAGAACGGAAGAGTACAAGCCTCTTCACAACATATTAGAAACTAGAAAGAAAAATAAAAAATGAATAAGCATGAGGTGTGATACGCTAGATATATATACTAATATATAATATTTCCACAAGAGCAATTAAGAAAATTTCCTAAGGAAAATTCACTCTTTAAAATATATATAAAATATATAATATACGTATGTTTACCGGAAAGTATGATTTCCCGAGTCGTTTTCCCAACGATTTGATAAATTGAAACCTCGCTTGACATTGGAAACTGATTTGAATGGGTTCGAAGATTGATTGGGTTTTCTATAACTACTAATTAAAAACAAGCAATTAAAAACAATTAAAGCACTTAACAATTAACGGGAAACAAATAAAACGCGACCAATAAGCAAGTAAACTAAATTTAACTCATAAAAATATAAACTAAATTTCTAAACCTAAGATAGGACAAAAGAAAATTTTAGGAAAAAGAAAAACATTTTTTCGATTATTTTTGAATTTATTATGAAATAAAAACTAATTTAATCTAATTAAATCTTAAAAAATAGCAAATTAAGTACTAAAAATTTAGAAAAATGATTTTTAAACTTAGAAAAGTCTAAAATAACATAAAAACTCAGAAAACTATTTTTAACTATTTTAAAAATTAAAATTCTAGTTTTAAAATTAGAAATTAAAATCTAATAGGTGTAAAAATGATTTTTTTGAATGTAAACCTAAAGCTATTTTTTATAAAACTAAAAACTATTTTTTTGTAATTTTTATAAAACTTTTTCTATTTTTTATAAATTTTCAAAATTAAAAACTTAAGATAAATGATTAAAA
>BQNB010191931.1:0-11658 GCA_026074375.1 Tanacetum coccineum
CTACATCTTTCTACATCTCTTTAAACATTTGATCACTAACTTGCTTAATCTTGTTTAAGTGATCCATTCTTTCTTTCTTCCTTCAAGTGCAAGAGAAGAACACTCGTATTCGCCAAGAAACGAAGTGTTGTAGATTAGTGCTTTCTCTCTAATCTTCTTCTAGATTTTATCTCTATATTATCATTCTTGTGTAGTTGTGTAGATCAGGATATATGTTTGATTAAGCAATCCAGTTTGTCTCTCAAAGAGGAGATCATCATTTTGTTCAGAAGAAGTGAGAACTTCATATCGTTGGTAATCGAGAGGTTTGAGAGAGTTTAGATAGGTTATAGGAGATAGGGTACTAGCACGAGATGCACCATCATCCTCATCATCATCTCCTTGGTGAGACGAAGATCCAAGGTTATGATGGGCAGAGGTTGAAGAAACGGAGTGACGGGCTTTTCCACGATCACTTCGGGGTCGACGGGTTTGTCTTAGAGCAAGTGGACGCATGACTCGTTCAACGACATCGTAAATGCCATTGTCAAGATGAGGGTAAAGTTCTATAACATGTCGAAAGAGACGTGTTAAGAACATGCCATAATGAAGATGGGCTTTAGGAGTTGCTCGTGCACTCTCAATTCTTTTGACAAAGAAATAGGCAAGATTATATTGTTGCTCGGTTAGAATACAATATAATATATGAGCAAGGCAAGCCGGGAGATGGTCCGGGTGTCCTCATAGTCCGAACACATTTTCATAAATGAGTTCATTCCATCTTTTCAAGTCTTGTCTAATCTCTTTGGTCAAAACTTGATTTGAAGAAAGAATAACATTTTTGTTTTTGATTTTGCGGTTAGAGTCAGTACGTTAAAATTGAAGAAATTGATGAATTTCTTCAGGAAAAGGGAAGTCGGTATGATATGGTCCTTCAGTGTCTTGGGAGTATGCAAGAGCACCAAGATCCCATTCGTTTGTGAATACGACTTGACCAGTGAATTGGATTATGAGGATTTGACCGAATTGTTGGAGAGAAAGAGTGATAAATTCGTTTTGAATCATGAAGGAGATAAGAATGACACCGGAGTCATCCTTTTGAAGAGTGACTTGACTATAAAATTCTAGGATGAAACGAGGGATAATTGGCTCATTGATTTCGTAGAGACAATTGAGACGAATGTTAGAAAAACAACGATCGATGTGATCGGATGTGTAGTAAAGTTGATCAACAACTCTACCCTCATGAATACATCGATTTTCGATAGGTTTGTAGAAGTGAGCGATAAAGGGAGAGATACCAGGTGTTTAGGATACTTTAGGAATGTAAGAACGAGTAAGAGAGGTATCACCAACTGTTGCTCGAGGCATGTTTGTCACCTAAACAAGTCAACAACGAAATAAATTATTAAAAAAACAAGAAAATAACAAATAAAGTTTTTGAAAAAACAACAAATGTAGGACAAGGATTACTTTGACTCTAAAAATAAAAACCTAAGAAGTAATCCATATGTTCCTTAAATTATTTTTCACTTAATCTAGGGTGTCGAAGAATATATATTGGTTATATATTTCAACATCTAGAAAATGATCCAAACACTCCCTAATCAATACAAGATTTGACTAAAATTGTCGAAATATATACGTTAAGTTGTATATTTTGTTGACAAATATTAGTTCGTCATCTTTTGACTTGGTGAGAGTTAAACGGTGTTTGTTTTGACTCAACACTATGTTTTAAAACGTGAAACCAAACGCCCCTTTATTTTATATATTCTACAAAATGTATCAATATATATATGAATTATGTATTTTGATGGCTTGTACAAGTTAGTTATGTGTTTATACAAGTGACAAAAATACAGTGATGGTCATTTCGACTCTAAAAATCGATCCTAAGAAACGAACCAAACACCTCTTTATTTTTATAAAATATTATCCATTTATTCGAAAAGTGTATGTTTCGATGGACAATGTATAGTTATTTTAACGTGTTTTTGGCATGATTCAACAATGTATAGACTTTTGTTTTAAAATTTCTTAGTTTTAAAAAAAATTGAAAAAGATGTATATATGTTTATAAAATTTTTCGAACCAAAAAAATTTTTGTGACTCAATTCTATTGAATGTATTGAATTCCTATGACTACGAGAATCATTGTAGTTATGTATTTCTAGACCTAATAGAATAATAAAAAAAATAAAAACTATGAAAAATACCTAATTTTGATTGAAAGAAAAATTAGATGAAATTGAAAAAGATAAGTATAGGAAATCTTACAATAGGTGTTGTTGATCACGTTAGGTGTTTAAAGGTTTGAATTTTGATGGTTTTGGGTTGTGGGTTTCGTCACAGCAGGAAAGAGTGAGAGAGAGATGAAGAAAGTGATGTTTGGATTTGGGTTTAACGCATAAATGGAGTGTTTGGCAATTTTTAATGGCCGGTCACCTTAATTATTAAGGGGGCCGCCCACTTTAGCATGGCCGGTCCCCTTAATTTTAAGGGGGCCGCCTATCTGAAAAAAATAATTTGTTTTTCGATTTTGACTAGTTTTGTAAATATACAATTATCAAAATACGTCGGGAGGTACTACTAATATTAATTTACATACTCTAGTTGTCGAAGGAATGAAGTTTGAAGACGAGAGAAAAATACTTGACATTTTTTAATTAACTTTTCGTCAAGTTAAGTAAACTTAAATAATTTCTAATGAAATAATTAAGTTGTCAAGATTTTTAGATCGAGAGATGGTTTAGAGATGATTGACGAAATTTAATTGACATTTTAATTAACCTTTCGTTAATTAAAAATACTTTGATTAATTCGGACGAAATAATCAAGTTGTCAAGCCGAGAGAGGATTTAGTTACGTTTTCAATCAACTTCTTATCAATTGAATAAATTAATTACTGCGGATGAAATAATTAATTGTCAAGTTTTGTAATATTTGAAAAATGATAAAATATAGAATAATAGAATGGACTTAAGGTTTGATGAGAAGATTTCGATAGACGAAGTTTATTGTAGACGTGTAGACGATGCGGACGTCGTAGTCGAAAGGAGTTTGTTTCATCCATAGTGATTTTGATGTCATGCCTTTTCGGCGTAAGATGAATAACTAATCCTACTTCTATGTTAATAGTTACCCACTAACTCAGTTTTCTTCATCTACGTGAGTTTGCTACTAGTGGACATAGAAGATTTCCATAGTGGTACGTAAAGAACTCTAATTCAACTACGTGAGAGATGAGTTCATAATGAACAACATCATTTAATTCTAGAAAGCCAACAAATGTCATTTCTAGTGACTACACTATTTCCATATGCTTAAATTATGTTCAACTAACTATAACTTATTTGTTTAGCATATACCGTATGTAGCATAATATATAGTCATTTAACATTGAACACGTAATCTAAGTTCTAAGAAGTTTGGAAAGAAGACATACCTTTACCTACAATGTGTTTTCTTCAATATCTTCAAGTAAGTAAGTATTGAAGGAGAAAACATTTGGAAAATCCGTCATAAGATTTTAAGAATGTATTCGCTCGTCGGATTTCAAGAAATGTTAATGAACAACTCCACTTGAATGTTGTAATGACTCATTTACTTGGTCCCCAATGTCTCATGGGTCCAAAATTGTTAGTCCTGAACATATTTTGCATATGTTGCATTTGATTCGGATACATATAAAGTGGACATACTCCCCACAGAGAGAAGTTTGGTTGTTGCGAATAGTTCCACATTGAATGATTTTTAGTAGATATTTTGTCGGAGTGTTGCATCTCTCCTAGGTTTGGTGTTTAGACTGTTCGGTGGAGTATTAGTTTCTTTTTACGAGAGATCTTAGACCTCGTTTTGTGCCTTAGTAAAGCCGACCTCGGGTTGTATTAACGTTTTACTTCGTCTTCGCTTGCAATGGGTATTTTAGTATTGTTTACAAGCATAAATTTTGGTCTTGGGCTTGTGTTTAATTCTACTACTTTTTCTTTAGACTCAACTTCTTGTGATTTAACAAAATTTACTTGTTTAGACTCACTAGTTGATCCTTTGATAAAATTAAATCCTAGGCCGGATTTATCACCGGAAGGTTTTTGAAGATTTAACATTTTCTTAAGCAATTTACTACTATTATTAATTTGATTAAGCTTAGATATATCTTCCTTAAGTTTTTCATTTTCAAATCTAAGGTCTTGACATGTTTTACATTCTTCATTGACCTCTTTATCTTTTTCTATTTTAGATAGTTTATTTTTTAGTTCTAGTACTTCATTTTCTAATTTATTTTAAATTTTTTTAGTGATTTATTTTTAGCCATGACTTTTAGACCTATTTTGCATAGTCGATTATATTCTTTTCTAAGTCTTTTTCATCTTATAGCGACTGATTGGGCATCACTAAAGGAATTCGGTTTCGAAAGTACCTCAATTGAAGCTTACCATAAGACATTTTTCGTCTTTAGTCTTATCTTCTTCATCTTCGTCGCTATCACTCCATGATCCTCTAACAAAGGCTCTTTGATTGTAGCTTCTTGATAGTTTTGGACACTCTCCGATGAGGTGATTTGAATCTCCACATTTAAAACATTTTCTTTCGCCTTTACCATTTTTGTAGTCTTTATTTCTTTGAGATACCTTTCTTTCATCAAGTGGTTGTCATACGAATCTTCCTCGTCTTTTGAAAACTTTCTTGAAGTCTCTTACGACCATGGCGTATTCTTCGTCTTCACTATCAAAAGTTGAACTATCTTCATCACTTGATTCCTTTTTGGCTTTCAAGGCAAGAGATCTATTTTGTTCTCTTTTGCCTTTGACCATTTCGGAATCATTTTTAATTATTACTTCATAAACTTTCAAGTTTCCAATAAGTTCATCAAGCGATAGAGATGTTAAATCCTTTGATTCTTCAATAGCCGTAACCTTTGCGCGCCATTTAGGATGAAGTTCCCTAAGAAATTCCACATTTATTCTTTGCTAGAAAAAACCTTCATCAAGTACTTTTAGACTTGTAATAATAGTGGTAAATCTAGCAAAATCATATCTATTGATGCCTCTTTTGGAAATCGTAAATTGTTCATTATTGTTGAACAAGAAGATCTATTTTATTATCTTTGACTTGACTATTACCTTGGTGATTGTATCTTAATAAAGTATCCCAAATTTCTTTTGCGGTTTTACATATGAAAAATTCTTTCGTAGTCTTTCGTGGTTTAAAAAGCTTATAAAATCACCATTTTAGTTTCATTAGTTTTTGCAAGTTTCTTTTTAAGATCATCGTTTTGTTTATTAAAAGATACAGTTTCATCCTTTTTAGTTTCGGGATTATATTGAATAGGAGGAAAATCACCATAGGTAATAACATGCCAAAGATCTAGATCTTTTGATTTCACATAAGTTTCGAATCTATTTTTCCAATAAATAAATCCAACACTTTCAAATAGTGGTGGTCTTTGCATTTTTTCCGATTCCATAGATCGATTCAAGTTTTAAAATACAGTTTATTTTAAAAATCTTGTTTGACGTCGCTCTTGATACCAATTATGGAAAACTAGAAGGGGGGTTGAATAGTTTACCGCTTTTTTAAATTAATGTTATGCTTGTTTATGAAAATTTAGATTCGACTTTGTGTGATCTCAATATGTGCACAATATGAACAATACAAGTATGTAAGTAAATGACAAGTAAATATGAAAGACAAGAGATAAGAGTTAGAAGGATCAAACCACAACACAAGGATTTATAGTAGTTCGGTAACGAACCACCTCTTCGCCCTACTCCACTCCCCGAGCACCAAACTTGAGAGTTATCTTCACTATGTCAACAAACTCCCTTTAGGCGGAGAAAACCGTACACGACTTAGCTTACACCAATTTCTGACACTAAGCAAAATGTCAAGTTCTAATCCTAGCTAGAACCAATCTATCACAACACAACACACCACTTCATGACAAATCACAACTTGGGTTCACTACGCAACTTCTCTCTACTTTACAACTTCTCTTCACTTCACAACTTCACTTTGCTTCACAACTTCACTTCCCCAAGACACTACTACGATCACACCAATCTATCACTACTTACTAAGATTACCCCGATCTAACTATACTTACAATGATCACAACAATCTACTCATTGTACACAACTATGATACACACCTTCACAATATACATAAATAATTTACAAGATATAACACAACTACACAACTATACTAACTATACTATAACACTTCTTGATTTGATGATAAGTATTCTTCTCTTGCACTTGAGAAATTAAGCTTGGATCACTTGGAAACAAAGCTTTATGATTAAATGATCAAAGGAAAGAAAGGAGTGTATAAACTGATTCAGAACAGAAAGAAAGTATGTGCAAAAGGTGAGAAAATCAGTGGGGAATAATCCAGTATTTATAGGCAAGCTATGACAAAAAAACACGTGGCCGGTCCCTTTAATTAGGGTGTCGGTCCCCTTAAAATTAAAGGGGCTGCCCGTTATAATTAAGGGGGCCGCCCATGCCTAACGTTTCCTTTTTTGTCTTTTCTGGGGGAGGTGTTTTCTGGAATATTTCTAGCCGTTTTTGGGTAGAAAATTTGAATTCAAAATATTTATTTGAATAAAACATTTCTTTTAAATCTAAATTTTTTTTGTAAAAGATATAAAAATGTTTGTGTCATTTTTATAAAAAATGTGAGTTTAAATAAAAAAAATCCTTTGATAATAAACTACATTAAGCATTTGGTTATTCATACCTTTAAATGATTAAATTTTCGAAATGAAAATTTACTACTAATTACTTGTTTACAATTAATTTTTCATTAATTGTTTTTACATTTTGTGATTATCAAAACGTAGAGAGATCGAAAAATATTAACAATGTTTTTAGGCATTATTTCTATCAACAGTTTTTGCCAACCACCAATTGTTGCCTTAAATTCTCCCCCAACAGTTGCATCGACTTTCGGCTGTGGAACTGTTGGAATTGCAACACTGACTGAGGGGGTGGTAATGGAAAAAGTCTTAAATACTTAAAATATTTCAGACACCATCCCTTTGATAGAAGATATGTCAGCCTTCATGGTGTCCTGAGTAGTTTCAATGGTAGTGATTCTCTGATGAAAACTTAGAAAGTTAATTGCTTGTAGGTTGTTGGCAATCTGGGTGAGGCTGGTAGAGTTTTGGATATAGCCTTCAGCTGCCCTGAGAAGTCTTTGATTGAAATCATGCTCTTCTTTTAATGACTCAGATATGCTTGCACACTAAGTACTCAAAGTGTTGAGAGTAGACTGAAAAGCATCTAATTTGGTGATGAATTATGGTAGTTGAGCATTCCTTAGAAGCTTAGTGAGACTGGTGATGTTGGTAGAGGTTGTGAGGTTAGACTCAGATATCTTTTTCATTTCTTCCTTGAGGGAAGAGTTTCAAAGACTCTGTTCAGGGACTTGAGAAGCTTGGCTCTTTCATCAACTCTTGCCTTGCTAACTCTATCAAGAGTTTCCATAGTCTCCTTGACAAGCTTGTCAGTCTAATCTCTGTTATCAAAATTTTCTTCATAGTACTCTTCAATGGAGGTCATGAGATCAGCATAGGAGACAACAACTTCTTCATGCTTCTCCTAATTATACTCTGCAACATGAGCATATAAAACTTCTAAATTGTGTTAAAGATTATGTATCAGTACCCTCTCAGTGAATGGTACGAAGTTGTCATAAGGCCTGAATGTTTCTGAGCATGAAGAAGACTCAGAATCAGATGCATCAGTGTCTTTGGAATGACAAGATTTAGATTGCTCTTTATGAGGAGTAGGAGACTGATGCTTTAGAGAGACTGGCTCTTCAGTTGGAACTTTAGTGGATGAATCTTTGAAGGGATTGGGAGACTGGGTTTCTTCTTTATCATCCTGTTGGATGTCTTCATCCATTTCATCACCAGCCTCAAAAACATCATCTTCATTTTCATCAACAAACTCATCGTTAAAAAATATGAGAGCTTGAACATCAACAACAGTGGTGAGAACCAATGGTTGGGAATCCAGCTCCACTATAGAAGAAGTCTTGCTTTTGTTTTGGTCAGGGACCGATACCTCAAATCCATTCGACTGGGTTTGGTCCACCTGGTCCTCAGCATCAGCCTCTGAGAGAGCAGTAACGGGAGGGGTTGATGGTTCCATATCAGCGAGTGGTTTTAATCTCTCTAAGTCTTTGTCCCTAATTTTTATCCCCTCAGGTAAAGGCTGGGTTTGCCAACACCTTCATCAGGGACAGTGGAAGGCAATCCCATATCAACGAGTTGTAAATTGCTCTTTGAGTCTTGGGGATCAGACTTTTTATCTTCAGGCAAAGGTTGTGATTTAAGAGTGCCCTCATCAGATGGAGAATGAGATCCCTTAACAGCGAGTTGTATATTTCTCTCTGTATATTAGGGATGAGCAGTTTGGCCCGAAGAGACTGACTGGGTTTTTATCAGAATCCTCCGTTGGCACACTTTTAGGGGGTGGTGTTTCAGTGGTCTTAGGGTGGTCTTTTTGGGCTTGGAATGTTTCCTCTTTTGAGGCAGTGATCCTGAAGCCTCAGGGCCCTGTGTCTTTGGTTTGGGTTAAGACACAGTTTGAGTCTTCCCCTTCTTTTTCTTTCCAGAAAAAGGGAGTGGAGACACTGAAGTTTCACGATTATTTACAACAATCATGGAGGCCGTCAATTCAATTTCAGTAACTTTGGATGGGTCCTTTGAAAAATTTGAGTTACTCATGATGCCAAGAAGATTTTCAAAATTTTCATCCTGAGTGTATTCAGGACCCAGTAACTCAGCAAGAGCACACAAAATAAATCTAGGGTAGGAAACATATTTCAGCCTAGACTTATTTGTGAGCTTGGTTACGAGATCACTGTAAATGATCTCCTCAATATCGACTATTGTCCTAGTGATGAGATAGTAGGCTATCATCTGCTGAATAAAATTAATCAATTCAGTGGATGAGTAGTTCCCGCCGAGGACCTAAATGAAAAAAGTAAACAGGATCTTCTAAGCCACAGGAAACTCAGTCTTTTGGACAGGGGTTCTGTTGAGCAGGGTTGCATCAGTAGCAATCTTGGCCAAGTCATCCTTTACAGCCTCAGGGGAGGGATGAGACACATAGGTGCCTTGGTTGTAATCAAGACTAGTGGCTTTAACAAAGGTTTTATAGTCAAGGGTCATAGGCTTCTATCACTGAAAACTTGATCTTGTGCTCCTTAAGCGGTCTTTCCTCAAAGTCATCAGCATGTGGGTTTGGGTCATAGGCAATTGTAGTGCACCAGAACTCCCTGAAGAAGTTATGGTAAAGCACTGAGGGTGTTTTCGTAAAAGCCTCAGCCAGAGGGCTAATTCATTAAGAGCTTGCAAATAGGTTTGTAGGCTGGGATACTTTGCGGGTAGTTGAAATTACCCATAAAGTTGTTACTATGAAAACCACGGATTCCACAGTCAAGTCACCATATTGAGGGGCATACTCGATTGCTTGGTTTGCTGTTATTTTAGATTTTGTTTGAAAAAGGACAATGGCAAATATCAAAAACCAGATGGTCACAAGTTGAATCCAACTTTGATTGTTGCCGTGAAATTTTTGATATGTTATCAAGGTGGAAAAACACTAAGATGGATATCTTAGATGCTAACACAACTTTGACCAAGAAAAACGATTTAAAGAAGAGGTGTTACCTAGAAAATGAAGAACATACACACTTTTGCCTTAAGAGAAAATTCTTGCATAATTTTGTTTCTTTTTAAGATTTATGTGTGTGTGACTTCTTTATAGGGGGTATTTATAGGTGAATTGGTGAAAAGATTTTATTTTTTTGAAATTTTCATTTTGAAAAAGATTAAAAGTTGTTTGGTATCCCGTATTAAATGCCACTAGCCACCACTTGCACTATCCCTTCTTTTCAGAAACTGTTTAGCCGTTTTGTGTCATGCACTTTTTGCAGGCATGACGTATGGATAACGGTTAGGTGAGAAATGAAAAGACATTTTAGGAAGGGATCATGTTTGTGGGAGTGAGCATTAAATGCTTAGTGGGATGTTTGAGTGTTATGTGGAAGAAGTAGGACCCATGACTGTTGTATGACAGTTAGATAAGGAATATGTATTCCTTATTTAATGTGTTTAGTCACCAACCTAGGACATGTAATATTTGTTCCTTATTTAATGTGTTTAGTCACCAACCTAGGACATTTAAGTAACTAAATACTTAGAGCATTTAGTTACATCATTAAATGTGTCCCTCAGTGTCATGGGAGTCATATTTGTGTCAGGGAGATGGTTTCAGGGAGAGACAAGAATATACACCACACTAAACATGTTTGATCAAGGGCAGTCCGCTAGATCTAACGCGCGCTATCTCCATGCGCACTCGCTATACACCTCTGCTTTCAGTCTTGTGAAAGTAGGTTCATCCAAGGGCTAGGTGAATATATCAGCTAGTTGATATCACGCCAGTAGGAATGAAGTGTAACTCAATGTCTCCTTTAAGGATGTGGTCCATGATGAAATGATATCTTATATCAGTATGCTTGGTTCTTGAATGAAAGGCTGGATTGTTGGATATTGAAATGGCACTAGTGTTGTCACAAAATATAGGCACCATTTTGTAATGGATTTCATAGTTACCAAGTTGACTTTTCATCCATAAGATATTTGCACAACACCCAGTAGCAACAACATATCCAGCCTCAGCTGAGGACATAGCCACTGATTGCTGTTTCTTAGCACTCCAACAAACCAATATTCCTCTAAGTATTTGACAAGCACCTGAGGTGCTTTTACTGTCCATATTGCAACCAACATAGTCTGAGTCTAAGTATCATTTGAGATTAAATCCTAAGTACTTTGGATATGTTAGGTCTTGATTTAGGATTGAATAAGCTATTTAGTGTGTGTTTAGGTGTTTGTATGTATTTGTTATAAAGAGAGAAAGAGTAGAGAGAGAAAGTAGGTAGAGAGAAGGAGACATAAAGGATTAGGTAGAGAGAGAAAGAGGGAGGTGAGAAATGAGAAGATAGATTTAGAAGCTTACCTCATGAATGAGGTAGGGAGGGGTATTTATACCCATTTACAAGGAGAGCTCTTAGCTCTTGGCTTTTAGCCTTTGGCTATTTACTCGGGTCTCGTAACTACATTTTAGTCACGGGCCTTTTCGCTAACCTATTACACTTTATTATTTCACTATTTATTACAAGACTCAATCTCAATAAGATCGTCACTTTTTCATTCCTAACAATCTCCCCCTAAGGGGTGATCATTAAGATCTCTCTTTGATTGCATTATGATTAACACTTTCTATTTTTAACAATCTCCCCTTAAAAAGTGATCATTGAGATCTCTCTTGTGACCTTGATCTTTGATCTTTAATGCTTGTTGTCTTTAGTCTTGTTGTGTAATAGTGGTCTCGTTCCAATCATGCTCTTGTGGTCTTGATCTTTATCTTTGCATTCTCTTTCGTCTTTTCCTTTGATATCTTTTCATATCATCGTTGCTTACCGTGAATCCATCTTGATTTGTCTTTTGAAGCTTCTGACCAACATACTCATACTTTTCTTGACATCTAACAATCTTCCTCATGTAGAACTTTTGTCTTGATCAACAACTTGATGATTTGAGGAAGTTCTTTGATTTATCAGAGTTGCGAAAAGTTCTTTGATTTATCAGAGTTG
>BQNB010191932.1:0-11658 GCA_026074375.1 Tanacetum coccineum
TAGATTCCTCAATTGGTAAAACGGGTGTGATTGCAATAGACGGAGGAAGTCGAGAAATAATTTCACTCAAAGGAATAGTTTTCTCCTCATCGTCATCATCGTCATTATATCAAGTAAAATTGAAACGTCGCGAAGGCTCGGGAGTATGAGTACTAAGATTAGCTACCTGCTCTCATTGCTGAAGCTCTTTCTTTTTATTAATTTCAATACTCATTATATTGAAATTAGCCGTAAGCTCATCAATCTTAATTTCACATTCCCTTCTATAATGAATATCTATTCTCTCATTACGATAATCTTTAATCTGAATTTGATTACATATACTTTCCATTTCCTCTAAATACTGGTGCTTCTGAACCTACATATCTTGGATACTCATTTCTTGAGGAGGTGATTGATCGATGGGATACTGCAAGGGTCGGTCAAATCCGAAATAGTTAGAATTCAGCTCAAAATAGTTTTGATTCATCGGTTGACACTGAAAACTTTCATGAGGACCCTCACAGTTTTCATAACAAATATATTGTTGTGGAAAACTCGGTGAATTTTGTGGATAATAATTATCACCAAAAGTTTGATTGTAGCACGGTTCCTTCTCATATTGCCAAGCTGGAACCGGTTGGACAATCCTAACCATAATGAGAATTTAATTTCCCCACATAACTCAAGACAAGGATAAAGGTCTTAAACCATGGTGCTGTGGTGAGATTGAAAGAAAAACAGAGGATTTTCGAAAGAAATCAATCTAGAATCATAAATGAAATGAATTTGCGGCTCTTGAATATGCAAACAACAAACAAAATCCAACTCTAAGATTATATCCACACCTCTCATAAGTACACCATCGACAACGTAAACCATCTATCGGATATCCACACCCAAAACAACTACGTTGGTTGAGCGAAGACATAAGAAAGAATTAACGATATTAGAGGGTCAGAAACATAAGAATTAAACGGATAAGAGGGTAAAGAAGGATATTATAAAATTTTAAAATAATGCCATAAGGAATAAAATAAAAATAAAAGAAAAATATTTTTGGGTAACCTAAAGTCAAAGGTGCACGGAAGCTCTTCTATAAAAAACGCACTGACGAAAGTGGTAGGATGCGGGTAAGCGCGAAGCGTTATTAAAACCATTCCTCCTTTCCGGGTAAAGTTCGTAGGATCGAACCACCTTATAACCTCCTTATAGTTTGTTTACTAAAGTGACCGATTTAACAATTAACAAACAAGTTATTTTCAATAATAAAATAAAAGAAAATCAGAATAGTAAGTATAAATATTTTGTAATTTTATATAAAATAAAACCGAAAACTTTCACGGGGAAAGGATCTTCAAGGCTCGAACACGAACAATCCCGTAAAAATCGATACACCTCTCCCTGCCAATGGCGCCATTTTGATATGGTCCTTAGATATGTAACCAAACAAATAACCCTCAATAATATATATATATATATATATATATATATATATATATATATATATATATAATATAGTATATATATATATAATATACATAAGCAAAGTATCATATAAATTTTTCTTAGGAAAAATACTAAGTAATCAACAACGGGTATCGTTCTCCCTCGGTAGAGAGGGTGATGAAACTACATTCCCATGTTGTAAAATCGATCTGATTGTCATTTAAAAATTTTTGATTTGGACTTAAACCAAATAACCGCTAAGTGGGAAAGCAAAATAAAAAGGCACGCTAAATTAGAATTAAAGGCACAATTAAGCACTTAACGACTAACGGACTAACGGATAAACTAAAAATTACCAAATTAAACTCTAGAAACTCAAAATGAAAATTTATTAAACTAAAATGACAAAATTAATTTTTAGAGACAGAATTTTTTTTTTAAAACTAATTTTAAAACTAAAAATTCAATTAAAAATATTAAATGATAACTAATAATTCTGAAAAAAAAAAATAAAAAAAATACTAGAACTAATAATAAAGGTTTAGGAAGAAAAATGGTTCAAAAAGATAAAGCCAATAAGCTGTTAAAAATAAAATAAGCTGAATAAGCTAAAACTAACTCTAGTATATTAATTAAATGATGCAAATGATTTATGAAAAAGTCCCAAGGGCGCAGATGGTAGAGTGTGTGTGTTGTGAAGGGGAGGTCACAGATTCGAGTCTTGTGACCTACCTTTTTGTAAAAACATTTTGTTTTCTTTTTGAAAAAGCTAAAGTATAAGCAAAAATAAACACTTTTAATAAAAGGATTTTTTACCAGACTTATTAATAAGCTAGAATAAGCATAAAAGAAAATGACAGATTTGGTTTTCTTAATACTTAGAAAAATAAGCTACACTGTTTGGCTTTTAAGGACTAAATAAGCAACTAGAAAACACAAATAAGCTAAAACAGACCAACACCTAAACCTAATAAGCAATTATGATTTAAAATAAGCAAACAAATAAGCTGGAAAAGAACTTAAAACCATTTAGACAGTTTGACTCTAAAAGACACTTTTTAAGGACTTTTGACACATTTCAAGCTTTAGATTAAACACTAATAAGCTATAGATATTAAGCTAAAATTTGAAAACAGATAAAGAACTATAAGCTAATGACACAAATAAGCAAAAATTAAGCAAACTTTATTAAGAAATAATCTAGAAAAGGGCAACTGAAAATGACAGACTACTATACTATATTTTTGGCTTTTTGAAAATTAATGACTACTTGAAGCTAAGATTTAAGACTTAAAAACTATTTTGCAAAATTAAAGACTAAAAGCTTAAAACATATAAAGTACTAAACTCTAATAACAAAAACAAACTGGAATTAAGCAAATTGGTTTAGAAAATAAGCTAGAAAAATAAAATGAAAGTAACAGTTTACACTACCATGCTTTTGGTTTATTTTTTTTAAAGAATTTGACTCTTTTGAAACTTAAAATTAAGACTCAAAAGCTATTTTGACAAACTGAAAACCTGAGACAGATTGAAAGCACACTACAATAAGCTAAATTCAACAAAATTCAACCTAAATTAAGCTAGGCATTGACCTCAAATTATCTGCAAACACAGACCCTAGAACTGCAAACTCAGACATTTTTAGAACAAACAACAAGTTTACTACACTTGACAGTTTTTGAATTAAAGGTCTCAAGGATTTAAGACTCAAAACAGATTTATAATGAAGCAAATGCAATCTAATTTAAAGTATAAAATCCATACTTAAAGAAGGCTTTTAAAAAAGTTTAACAAATAAGCAGTTTGAAAAAACATCAAGACTAGCAGACATGAGAATTTATAAAATAAACTACTAAAACTTAATCTAACTTGAGAAAACTAATCCTAAGACCTAATTAAAGCTTATGCAAACTAATTTAAGAACTAAAATAGTTTTACCTCAATTTGAACATGTCAAATTCTCTTAACCCAAACACCCCTTTAAAAACTAAAAATCAAATTATAAGCCAAGGCAGATCTCATTAAGCTTTGAATTATGAAAACAGATTAAGATCTATTATTATTAAAGACAATTAAGCTAAAAACTTAGGATAATAAGCACTATATAACAAGCTACAATAATAAGCAGTTTTAACTAAGATAATGGACAAAATCATATAAGCTCTAATAAAACTAAAACTAAGCTATAAACTATCATATTAAGCTATCTCAAAACTAATTAAGCACAAATAAGCAGAAATAAGCACAGAATAAGCAAACTAACAAGCTGAATGAGTAAATAAGCTTAAAATATAAAAAGTGAATGTACCTTTGTCCTTTTCTCTAAACAAGGACTTAAGTGCTCTTAAGAGCTTATCTATAAGCTCCAACTTGTTGAAAACAAGCTGGTAAAACCCATAAGCCCATCCATTTCTAGCTTATCATCCATATAAGCTCACTAAGTAACTTCCAAACACATTTTGATTTAAATCTGCATAAAAGTAAAGACAGGATTTAAAGACAGTATTTAAGAAACTAAAATTTTATTAAATGAAAAAGGATTACAATGCTTTTGAAAGGAAAATTACAATAAGGAAAGACAATAAGCTGAAATTTAAGCTACACTACTCCTACACTATACTAAACTAGATATCTTCTATTGTGTGAAATCCTCTCTATTTATAGGAGAAGAATGAAGCTTCTAGGCCAAAGGAGCATCTTCAATCCTTTTGATCTCAACCCTTGAATCAAACCACCTTAAATCAAACAATCACAACCCTTGATTTGATACACGTCTAATCCACCAATCATTGTGCTCAGGATCGCCAATGTGGATTAAGTAGTGTCAGACGTGTTAGGGAGGTCTTCTAGAAGCAAGGGGCGTGTGGGTGAATGGTGTTTTACCCTGTGTTCGTTGTTGTAAAAACAAATAAGGAAGATGTACAGTAATTTTGGGCGCTCATATGTGTTTGACCAGATATTGACTATAGACCAGGGATTGGGATTGGGCTTTTATTAATTTTGGGCTTGGACTTGTTGAATTGGATTTATAATTAGGACTAGGAATTTATTTAGGGCAATGGTTTATATAATTCAAGGGTTTATGGGCTGACCCGGCCCAATAAATGGGTGCGAGTTGGCCCATTAAGGATGAATATGCCTTCGGCCTCGTTTTCTCACGCTCTTTCTATTCATGTGCTTGGTTTTGTCCGTTTTGACCTTGTTTTTGTCCTTTTGTGATATATCTGTACCTGCAAGACACAATTCACAATACAAACGAATACAATGTATTTTTATGCTATTTTTGTTCATTATTGTTCTTTTTAGCATAATATTAAGAAATAAATGATATGTGTTTAAGAACATATCAAAATCTCCCATACTACGCTATTACCGTGTCCTCACGCAATGTTATAAATACCGTCTCCCAGGAAGCACTTTTGTTTACAGAAAAGTCTTTAAGTTAGACTTGTCTTCAACTTCTCTATTCGCGTATAATTTTCCATCTGTCGTCCTTTTTCTAAAAAATTTATTGGTAGATCTTGGACAGACTATCTTTGTTTCATTCCCAAATATCATAATTGCTTCTTCTTAGGGCTAAGTATTCTTCATTAGGTCCAAGTGAATATTAAATAGCTTCAAACTTCTCGGTTTTGCAAATCTTTATGTGAGGTTGCACATCATTATTGTTGTCGTTTTTACGTTTCATTTGCCCCTGTCCCTTCTCTTTTTCAATATCGTGTACGTCATAGGCTTCAAAGAATGAATTAGAAGTATTGTTGGGCGGTTTTTCATATTTAGATTCCTTCCATTCATTATTGCTTGAAATACCGTTATCCATATATCTTTTATTCCAATTTCCGTTCATCCATGAGTGAAATATCACCTTTTGGGTTCTTCCATCCACTTTCTTATGGCTCTTGAATGTCATGTTCATATTTGATAAGAAATCGAGTGAATCAATCCCCTAGTTTTCTCCATCATTCAACATCTCATCTTCTCCATCATAAGATTCAGGGTAGAATCTACAAAATAATTTCTCAACAAGTTCCTCCTAAGTTGTGATCTTTCCATCACCTTTGTTCATCCATCATTCATTAGCATCATCAGCCAGTGAGAGAGGAAAGACTTTCATTCACAGTTGGTGAGAATCCGTACCATCAATGTAGATTGAATCAACCATTTCAAGTACCTTAGCAATGTGCTCCACCACGTCTTCATTATAGGTTTCGTAATATGTGTTCTTTCGTAATTTATCCAAAAATTCCTTGTTGAGTTCAATGGTAATGTCATTACTAGTGATTGAAGGATTTGATTCATTATGAGCTTTGTCCATGCCTTCAAAGACGATTTCTTGTAGTTCCTTCTTTAGTCGACCAGCTCTGATAATTACGATCTGTTACAAGTGAAAATATCAGCAGGATTTGTTCTGAAGAAGGGTTAAAAAATTAGGTTCGGGAATCAAATACTAAACTTAGATTCAGATTCAGTTGCAGATGATCGATACGCTGTATTCAATAGAAGTGAATACGCCGTATGAACCAGTTGAATGAATACGCTGTATTGGACAGAAGGTTCGATACGCCGTATCCGATGGAAGTGGATACGCCGTATCTGGTTATCGACCAGAACAGTGTATTTAAGCAAATAATTAAATATTCACAAATAACTAATCTAACAATTATACAAACAATTATATACAAATTTATAGAATTTACAGAATATACAAGAATACACACTAAATTAAATTACACTACTCCTAAGGGTTAAATCTAATCTAATGTTAAAAACCAAAATATCAAATAAAAATCAAGATTAATTTTCACTCCCCGGCAGCGACGCCAAAAACTTGATGTGTCGTTGTGTGGTGTTTATATTATGATTCAAGTTTTACTATTTATATTTTGCCGACTAAACCAGAAACAACACTTTAACGGGCAGTGTACCCGGTCAAGATATAGATTTGTTGGTAAGTAGGGTGTCGATCACTGAGAGTGGGTTTAAACCTTTTCAATTTATTAATATCTTGGTTATCTAATCTATGTCAGTTCTATTTTATTCCTATTCTAAACCTATGTCAGTCTAATCCTAGTTCTAACGGGAAAAAGGGGTTTTCAGCCTGAGAGACTGGCACGGTTTTGTTGGTGACTAAAATCAATTCAAGGAACTGTTACCCACGCAAGCTTATTAACAGAAGATAAAAGAGCGGTTGAGCCTAATGTAAGAAAACTGTATTAAACATTATTAATCCAATTAGAACGTTGGTATGTTTATTTAGTGCAATGATTTCTTATCTCGAGGTGGCATATCATTCTTAGACTTAGGCGTTACATCATCCTAAGACCTAGACACATCAATTCTGTCACAATTAAAGCATCCGTATAAAGCATCCTTGTTTGCTGATTATAATCTATCGTAGGGATTAAGGCAATGGTGATCTTGTTAAACCCTAGCTCATAGAGACTTTACCTACTTACTGCTTAATGGCAATCTATACACTAGTAGGTCACTTGTCCAACTATCCCTTGGAATCAGAATGTTATTTGTTGAATTATCTAGGTTCACCTGCTAGTCAACACAATCAATAAACCAAAGGCAATATCCAATTAACTAGTTAAGCCCGAAGCGTATCCTAGACACAAACTTAGAGGGACAATAATTATGATCCTATAATTCTAGATGTATAAATTACTATATGGAGAGCTATCTCGGACTCTAGATCTACTTGGTCCGTATTACTAGATCCAGTTGAATGATAGGTCGCATACAAAAGCACGTAAACAAGTATGAATTGATAAACATAAACAAGCATTCAACGATAAATCAAGAAATCGAGATAAACAAATACCAAACATTCAAATCTTCATAATAATGGCTAATACCCGAAGGTATTAGCCTTCAAACGTCATAATAAATACAAGAGTAATGATTTAGCCAAGGTAAACTAACCGAGTTAACGAATGATACCAAAAACTAAACGATTACTAAAGTATAAGGAATTACACGTGTCTCCTATGGAATGGATAGCTTTGCACAACCTCTTCTGCTCTTCTTTGCCTCTAAAAATTGACTTTTGTGGTTTAGGTATCGAGAATATGATTTAGCATGCTTAAAACTCGTTTTTGAGTTTTCTATTTATAGGGTCTGGAGTTGATGTCGATACGGCATATTAGGGTTTCTTAGAGTAGGGACCATGATTGATATCTTCCAGAATCTTCACATACTCTATCTTCGATACGTCGTATAGACTTTTTTTAGATACAGTGTATTCAGCTTGTTTCCTTCGTGGTCTTTGGTGAGTGCAGGCACGGATACGCAGTATCTTCTCGATGGATACGGTGTATTGATAGTCAGAATAGTAATTTTCAAAATGTCTTCATTTAAGCTCAAGAATGTGCGCCTTTTGCTTAGTTTCACCAAGTACTTCATAATTACTGCAATTCTTAAATATAAACGATTAAGTAACAATTCTTTGCAATAATTATACAATATGGGTTAATCACATGGGATAAATGATGCTATAAAATGTACGTTATTTGATGTCATCAGATAGGTTAGTATTTAGGCCACAAAAAAAATACATCATGTTGATAATTGGATTTTATCTCAGAAGTAGAACTTATTTAGCTTAGTACCGAACAAAATTGAAAGCGACTTGACATGTAAAGATAAGTTTAATCAGTTTTTCTCCGCCAAAGGAGCTGTTGACATAGTCACAGATAACACTCAAGTTTGGGATACTTGGGGAAGTAGAGTAGGGCAAAAGAGAGCTTCGAAGCCGAACCACTAGAGAATCATTGTGTCATAGGTTTGATTATTTTCTACCTATGTGTAAGGATTATAAGATGGATAGATTGGCTAGGTTATACCTGAATGAGATCGTTGCTAGGCATGGTGTACCGATCTTGATCATATTTGATCGTGATAGTCGGTTAACATCGAGGTTTTGGCAGTTAATGCAAGAGGCATTAAGAACCCAGTTAGACATGAGTACGGCTTACCATCCTCAGACCGACGGTCAGAGTGAGCGTACGATCTAAACCTTGGAAGACATGCTTAGAGCGCGTGTCTTGGACTTCGGGGGAAGTTAGGACGTTCATATTCCATTGGTTGAGTTATCATATAACAATAGTTATCATTCTAGTGTGAGGTGTGCGCCATTTGAGGCTTTATATGGTAGGAAGTGTCGTTCCCCGATTATGTGAGCTGAGATTGGAGAGGGTCATTTGATAAGACCTGAGTTAGTACAAGAGACCACTGAGAAAATCTCACAGATTAAGGATAGACTTAAGGCTGCGCGAGATCGCCAGAAAAGTTATGCTGATAAGAGGATGAAGCCTCTAGAGTTTAGTACCTTTTTATGCCATTTGCCCATATAAATAATTAAGTTAGCGAGATAAACAATAATAATAATAAAGGATATGTGACAAAGATATTTATAGTGGTTCGGCTACAAGGTCTCATACCTTGCCCTACTCTACTCCCCGATTCACCTACTCGAGAGTTCGAATCCACTAGTCACCAATGCTCCTTTAACCGATGGAGAATCCTCACAACGTCGCTTACACCTTTTAACGGTACAAAGCTACATACCGGATTCTTCACACGGTTGAATAAAACCAACCCTTGTTTACTCTTTACATGACACAAAGGTATATACCATGTTCCAACAAGGAGGAACAAAATATCTTTACAATACTTGCCCTCTACTAGGTGCCAAGCATTACACCAAGATCTATCTTGATAGATCTTTATCACAACTATTTTACACAACACATTTATAAAAGATCCTATCACTATATGATACACATCTTGATTGAATTAGATGAACAATGCTTCAAGATCCGTAGGTAGATCTTTATGAGATGAGAGACTTTTGCCATAAAGTAAGATTTGAGAGTTGATCTCGTGTGCAAAAAACCCGGTAGAACTTCTCCTATTAAGAAATCTACCAAAACACTAAAATAAAAGAAAACATGATTATAGATTAGTTGGTAACTGAATATGAGCGAAAGAAACTATATGAATGGATGCTTAAACAAGTGAAATGAACTGGTATTTATAGACTTGAATTTTACTGTACCCCGGTTCTGCCGGTTCTTTTGTATAACAGAACTGGCCAGTTATCATCAACAGAACCGGCGTACAGTAACTAAATCCGAATTTTGATTTGTAAAATCTTGAAAGATCATGTGTAATCTTGTAAGATTATGTTCAGATTTGGTAGAAAAAATATGTTAACTATGATGTAAATATGTTTGAGGGTTTTTATATATTTTTATGTAAATTGTACATTTTTATTCTAAAAACGTATTTATGTGATTTAAGTGTAAGTGCTATAATATGAAGGATGGTTTGATGAATAGATGATTTAGATAAACTATTGGTTTAAAACTAATAAATTTCATTTTCTACTTTTGACAAGTTTATGTTTTGTTATTAACAAAACAGAGATAGATCGTAGAATATAAATAAACGTTTTTACGGTTTATTTATATTAACAGATATTTGGCAATCGTTGTTAATCACACATCAAGGTAATAGCCAAGTAAAGCATAATAAAATTGATCTTCTTGTTCAACAATATGAACAATTTACTATCCTTGAGGAAGAATCTATTGATAGCGGTTTTGCTAGATTTAACACTGTTATTACTAGTCTTAAAGCTCTTGATGAAGGTTTCTCTAGCAAGAAATATGTTAGGAAGTTTCTTAGGGCTCTACATCCTAAATGGAAAGCAAAGGTCACGGCGATTGAAGAATCAAAAGATTTGTCATCACTAGCTCTAGACGAGCTTATCGGCAATCTAAAAGTACATGAAGTTGTCATGGAAAAAGATTCAGAAATCTATAAAGGAAAAAAGGAAAGAGTTAAGTTCATTGCCTTGAAAGATAAAAAAGAGTCTAGTGATGATGAAACTTTGACATCCAAAAATGATGACGAAGAATATGCTATGGCCGTAAGGAACTTTAGAAAATTCTTTTGAAGAAAGGGTAAATTTGTTAGGCAACCAAGAGAAGAAAAGAAGTCATTCCGACAAAGGGATGAGAAGAAAGGAAAGAGTGACCGGAAATGCTTTAGATGCGGTGATCCAAATCATCTCATTAGCAAGGTTGCAAAAAATCGCTAGGCGCTAGCTAGGCGGCCAGGTACCGCCTAGCGATTAACCGGTTAGGCGGGATTAATCGAGGATTAATCGGATTGGACTCTTTATATATAAAATTATAAAATTCTGAAAATATATGACTAATTTTCCCGATTTGGCCGATTTTGTCTGATTTGGCCGATTAATCCCTTATATGGCCGATTTTTATCTGTAACCGAGTTGGCCGATTTAGCCAATTTTTGTCTAATTCGGCCGATTTATGCTCGATTTGGCCAATTTTTATCTGATTAATCGGTATGTTGACCAATTTTTGACCAAAACGATTAATAAGGCCGATTAGTGAAAATCAAGGCGGTTAATCCCTGCCTAGCGCCTAGGCGCCGATTAATCGGCCGCCTAGGCCGATTTTTGCAACACTGATCATTTGCGATTGTCCAAAACTACCTCGTAACAAATATCAAAAGGCCTTTATTGGAGGTTCTTGGAGAGATAGCAAAAATGACGCCGAGGATAAAACTAACGATGAAACTAGTCTCATGGCTCAATCGTCAAATGAGGTAACTCTTAACTCTTTTTATTATAGTGATAATGCGTCTTCTCTTGATAATGATACTATGCAAATAGAATATGATAGCTTATGTGAAATTAGCTTAAAAATCATTAACAAGAATAAAATTTTGAAAACCAAAAGAGACCTTTTAGAAAAAGAAATTTTAGAATTGAATGAGAAAATTAAAAAACTTGAGAGAAGTAAAGAAATTGATATTACGTGTAAGTTATGTCAAGAACTTAAGTTGGAAAACGCTAGACTTAAGAAAACTCAAGTTAAGTTTGTAAAGTTTGATAAAAGAGCTAATTCACTAAGAGAAATGTTAAGTAATCAAAAGTCATCTAGTTGTAAAAGAGGTCTAGGATTTGATAGTTGTAAAGCGTCAACAAGCAGAACCAAAACCATGAGTTTTGTTGGGTCGTCCGCTAGAAATACAACCGACGGATCCACCATAAAGGTGCACGGATCCACCATACCTGGATCCGTGAATCGCACAGTTGCTGAAAAAGTGGCATAACACGTTTTTAGTCCACCCATGTGTTAGCCTCAAAATATTGAGTCGAACAATGGAAATTCGTTCATAATTATATTA
>BQNB010191934.1:0-11658 GCA_026074375.1 Tanacetum coccineum
ACAGTAATAAAGGGTAATGTGCATTCGGCAAAGACTAATTCTAGTTATTTAAGAAAAAATTGTCAAAATTTTTAAAATTGGCATAATTTTCAAAGAAAACTAGAAAATCAAAGGCAAAACATACGTCAAGTATTAATTCTACTCTCATCCCCCCACTTGATTTGTACAATGTCCCTATTGTACATTAAAGAAATGAAAATAAGAAAAGAGTAGAATTAAGATAAGAAACTCCCTAAGCATTGCTTTGAGATTTTAAAATTTGGCATAAATCTTTAGATTATCTCTGTCTTCTCGCAAGCTCTTAATCCCCTGTGATCACAAAAACAAACCAAAGAATAAAATCGTTCTAGAGAAATGTACAGAGAGTATGATGACATCAAATAAAATACATTTTATAGCATCATTTATCCCATGTAATTAACCCATATTATATAATTATTGCAAAGAATTATTACTTAATCATTTATATTTAAGAATTGCAGTAATTATGGAGTAATTGGTGAAAGATAGCAAAAGGCGCACATTCTGGAGCTTAAATGAAGATATTTTGAAGATAACTGTTTCTGAAGACCAATACGCCGTATCCATCAAGGAAGATACGGCATATCCGTGCCTGCACTCACCAAAGACCACAAAATGAATGAAGATCAATACGTCGTATCCAGAGGACTCAATACGCCATATTCAAGATATGTAATCAATATAATATTCTGGAAGATATCAAACGTGGTCCCTTGATATAGCAGTTTTACGTACCTATAAAATATATAATAATAATACTACTCAGGTAAATTCTAACTATTCACCTTTAACCAAGGTAAAAAGTCAAGACTTACAAAAATAATATATAAAATATGTAATATACGTATGTTACCGGGCAAGTATGATCACCCGGGTCGTTTCCCCAACGACTAGTGAAATTGAAACCTCGTTTAAGTTTGATTCTGATTTGAATAAAGCAAAGATATTTTTGATAATCTATATCTACTAAATAAAAAGCAACAATTAAAATTGAAAATTAAAGGCAAATTAAACAAATACGGAAAACAAATAAAATGCGACAATTAAGGAAATAGACTAAAACCCTAAAATTGCAAACTAAGTTTCTAAACCTAAATTAGGATAAAAGAAAAATTTAAGAAAAAGAAAACTATTTTTTTTTGATTATTTTTGAATTTTTATCAATTAAAAACTATTTAATTCTAATTAAATCCTAAAAATAAAAAGATGTAGAAAATAATTGAAATTATATTTTTCCTAAGTAAAATAAGTAAAAAGAAAATTTTAGAAAAAGGAATTACTATTTTTAGCTTTTTAGATTAAAAGATATGATTTTTCTAAAATTTAAACTAATTAAAAACTATAAAAATAATAAAACTATTAAAAAATTAAATCCTAAAATTTTTATAAAAATTACGCTAAATAAAGAAAAAGTGCAAAAATCTATAAAAATTAAAAGACCTAATTTTTATCTTTTAATTAAAGCTTAATTATACTAATTAAAACTAAAACCTAATTATTAATTAAAAATATAAAACTAACTAAAACTCAACGAAGGACTTAACTAAGGACTAAATATCATAAGTATCTTCATCATCACCATCTTCCTCCTGATCTTCCTCCGAATCATCATCATGTTCTCAAATATTTTTCCTGAAACTATATATGCTTTCCATTCGCTTCATGTTTTCAGCTCTTGTTCTAAACAAGTCATCCAAGATTTTATCAAAGTCATAATCCTTCTTACTAGTGTTAGGTGTGTGTTATGGTTGAGCAAAAAATTAGGGTGTGAAACCATAGGAGTGATTACTGAGTGAATTCATTCCTAGGCCTTGTTTAGCAATATATAGATTATATTCCGCAATATTCATATTTCGATGCCTACATCGTTGCTCTCATTAGTAGATACTGAATAATTCTTAGGATAGGGTTTAACAGGTAGGAAACAAGGGTGTGGAGGAGTTAAGTTATGAGAGTACAGATAGCTAAAAGTCTTACTCTTATTCCGGTAAACAGAGTCAACACCCGCCTCATAATAATTTGTTGGACTTCTTCTGGATTAAACATCGTCCCATAATCTCCTTTTTCACAGCTTCATACTTAACATACTTACTTATCGTCATGTTCTCAATGTCAGGTTCCATTTCCACGTTTCTTGAAAATCAAACATGAGATAATAGTAGATTGTGCTATTATAAGAAAACAAATACTGAAATAAAATAAAAACTCAAATTTAAAAAACCTAATTATGCTCCCAAAAATGCACAAAAAAATTTGATGCGTATTTTCTTTTAAATAATTATTTACCAAGTTTTAAATTTATAAAACTCGTTTCACCTTACAAACGCACTAACGGGCAGAGAACCCGATCGTGAGTAGTGTAGTTTTGGTAAATCCGAGGTCGTCCCAAGAGCTAAAAGGTGGTTACAAATCTGATTTTAAGTTGGTTGTCACGTTTAAAAAGTTGTTTTGATGAAAAGAATAAATCTTAATTGAAATGAACTAGGTACGAAAGAAGAGAAGGAGATACGGTCCTAATTACTTATTAATTAATTTAATGATCCACTTATTCTACTTAATGTGAAATCAAGGATTGAATGATCATCTCATCCTTAATTATCTCGCAAATCCCAGCCCCTATAGCCTTTATAGTAATAGGGATTTGTCCCACTGGTCATGGTGAGCGAGCATCATATTTCAAATCCGTTGATAGCTGATAGTTTGCTAAAAACTATAAGGTTATCAATGCACCTTGTTACTACAATGAAGCATTGACTAGTCCATAGCAAACGGCTCATGGTAAAGACATATCAAATCCGTTGATGGCTGGTAGTTTGCCAAAAACTATAAAGCCAACTTTGTTGGATGTTGCTGTGTAGCTGTGAAGAGAAGACAAAGACTAAGTATGATATGGTTTTTCAAAGAACATCAAACAGATCATTATTCAAGAGAAGCTAAGGACTTAAAGACATGCTTGGATACAATTCTCAAAGCCCAAACTAAAGACAACTGAAGAAACTTAAAGTTAACAAGTGAAGTTCAAGTTTAGGGGTGGATTGTTAGGATTTTTGTATAAACAGACTTAATTCTGTTAGTATTATAGTTAGTTCTGCTAGTATAATAGTTAGTACTGGTAGAAGGATTATCATAGTTAGTACTGGTAGTGTTAAAAAGTTAATACTGCTTATGTAATAGTTAAGTCTGCTTACGCAGAAATTAGTTAGAGTTAAAGATATGCATGAGATATCTTAGGAAAGGATATGCATTATCTTTATACGCGTTTTGTAAAGCCCATTAGGGTTTCCTTAGTCTATAAAAGGAACCCTAGGCATAGTCAGTAGATATAGTTCTACACAAGATCATAGAGATCGAATAGTAATCATAGTTTGTAATATGTAACCTAGGCAGATTCAAAGTTTAATATAAAAGTTCTTTTGTGGTATTCATTATTGTTCTTCTTAGCAGTATTGATTAGATTACACATAATTAATAGTGCTCACTCAGTGTTTCATCATTGTTACTTTAGATTTATCTAAGGCAACAAACCCTTTACAAGCTGAAGGTTTAGATCTATTCAGTAAATTGATCCAACATCGTTTAAGGTTTAGTTATATTAGATAAATCTAACACAACTATAGTAGAAACTTTGTTAAGTATATTAAAGATTATGCGGAATCTAATCTTTAATATTAGAAGAATTCTTAACGAAACAGTAACACAAGATCACAATTCAACAAACAATAAAAGCTCCAATATTATTAAGAATAATACGAATACTCTCCTAGTATTAGGGTTACAAAACCTTGAAGCTATGAAAAACACTTATCGAATCGTAAACAACACACATATCATCTATACCCTAGGACCTCCTTTTATACACCAAGGAGTCCTAGTCGATTTACAATATATTCCTAAGACTTAGAATATTCTCTATGATCTATTTTATAAATAAGTAATACTTATCACGTAAGTAATCTTGATCTCCAAACAATCTTTATCCTTTCTTCTGTCTTTATCCTTTCTCTGACAGTAGAAACTCTTTCAGCAGTCTTAATCTTTGAGCAGTAGTAACTTATACACCAGCAGCATTAACTGAGTACAAACAGTAGTAACTACTTAGAATATTTTATTCAATCTTCACCAGCAGTACTAACTTTACACTAGCAGTACTAACTTTATACTAGCAATACTAATATATACTAACAGTAGTAATTGTGAACTAGCAGTACTAACTTTATACTAGCAGCACTAACTACTTATCATAATTTTCATTAAAGTTAATGAACAGTACTAACTTTAACTTAGCAGCAGTAACACAAACCGAAGCAACAGTAACTCTAAGATCATCAAGATGTATTTTAATCCCAACACATATCTTTTAGGTCTTGAGCACAGTCATATAAACATTCAAAGTTTTAACTGCTCAAGAGAAGCACCAAAGAAATGATAATTAATAAGATAAATCTAAAATCATTTTTCTGTTGAGCATAATTTTTCCAGATATATTCAAAAAGAAATGTTCAAAATCTTTCAAAATTGTGTGCTCAACAAACTCCCACTCCAAGTTTTCACTCTAATCTATTATAGAGGGGGAGTATAATAATTAGTTTATTTGGCATGCATTCATGTTCTCCTATTGTTTGGTTAGTCTTAAAGTGGATCAACGTACATTAACTTGTATTTTAATTCACTTGTTAAGTCAAAAATTGTCACCACACATGCAATTTTTGAGGGGGAGAATAGTGATTAAAATGTGATCAATATGGCTTAATGATGGATAAGATCACTTGATTATAACTGCGTTCCTAACCTCGAATGTGAAAAAATCTTTCATAATATGAAGCATATGTGTAGGGGGAGCTTTTTGGCGATATAGAAAACTCTCAATGTGTTATAAATGATTTCTCAAACACGTTGATTGCTTTTTCAATGGTTTTATGGCTTTTATGGAAATACCAAAGACCGAACAACTGTTGTTTCTTATGGTGTTATAAGGCGGTTAAGGTTAGGAATTTTGTTCCATGATCTAGCCAAAACCGGAGGGATCTACCCAGGGACACTCCATTAGATAGATTATAAGTCCGTAGGTATGATTGAGAAAAAGAGTAAGTGAGATTGGGAAGAATGTTATCCAAGGCATGAGTTATCACCGGAACAAATCCAACATGGTGATAATGAGGACGTGTTGGAATAACATTGTAGGGGTTGAAGAATAAAAAAGAAAAGTATAGATAAAGGGTGAAAAGAAAGAAGCCCTCCATACAACCTTAGGCAGAAACTGGGTTAATGCATAATCTATCGGTAATCACAAAGATGATTCTAGTATTGATGACAAGTCATCATGGACCCAGTGATGCAAAGCACAACCCATCCCAGCTACTCAGGATTCTCTCAAAAGAAGTTTTTTTTTCATTTCTCATGGAGATCAACACGCTTCTATCGGCGTTCTCATTCCGAGATGGTTGATATTGAAAAGGTGGCAGTCCGCTCCAGCCTCCGATCACCGAATAACAAAAGTGCACTTAATGAGTCTAGAGCCAACGAGATCTGTAAAAAATCTCACTAGGACACAAATTCCAATATACAAAATGTCATACATCATTATAAAACATTTGGTATAAAAGAGTCCTACGTATTATTCTTGCGATAATTACCAGAACATTCAGAGTGATACTCTCTAGAATTCACAGTGATGAATGGAAATCCTTCCAGAGTCAAGATTAAACAGCTCTGTGGTAGGTGACTTGCGAGATTTTATATGAATCAAGTTGATGTCAACTAGATATCGATAATGGTCCAGTAAATGAATTGACGACTCAATCAGTCAAAGAGTAACTAACTGATTCACTCTTATGATACTGTCTGCTTTTAGACGTTTCGATAATGAGAACAAGCAAGTGCGATGAATCTAATGCAACCGCGTTAGAGGATCTAACACTTCAAGCTAGAAATCCTATCAAGGAGATTCTTATAAATTGAATCTACCTGATCACCGGTACATTATTTTATACTATAAAATGGTCCTCACAGAACCGAAGGTTAATGTAACTGAACTAAAGATGAATGATAAAGCCATATTCATCCATTTTTAGGTATAAGTGTGGAGCTCAAGGACATTTTAGAAGAAACTACCCAAAACTGAGAAACAATGACCGTGGTAATCAAGCTGGGAATGACAGGGCTCCAGCGAAGGTGTATGTGGTTGGAAATGCGGGAGCAAACCCAGACAACGTCGTTGCGGGTACGTTCCTTCTAAACAACCACTATGCATATATCATATTTGATACGGGTGCCGATAGAAGTTTTGTGTCTACTGCATTTAGCTCCCAAATTGACATCACGCCATCTACCCTAGATCACTATTATGATGTCGAACTAGCTGATAGGAGGATAATTGGGTTAAACACTATCCCTAATGGTTGCACATTAAACTTCCTAAACCACCCATTCAACATAAACTTAATGCCAGTAGAACTTGGTAGTTTCGATGCTATAATCGGTATGGATTGGTTGGCGAAGTACCAAGCGGTCATCATGTGTGCCGAGAAGATTGTTCGCATCCTCTGGGAAAATGAAACCTTAATCATACACGGTGATGGAAGTAACCAGGGAAATGTGACACGATTAAACATCATTTCGTCCATCAGCTAGTTCTACCGCATAACTAGTGTCTAAAGTGGATGGGCAACATCAAGCAAAACACTAAGGTCGACGAATTATTAAACTCCTAATCGTACCGTGAACGAATAACATAAAGCTAGTAGTTATATTAAAGGAACGTACCCGGTGACACATAAGAAACAGGGCTAGCTCCCTCCTTCATCGATTTCATATGCTCTTGTCGTAGCTATCATTGATACCCATCTTATTCTCAGTCTGCTCCAACTCTGTTCCCATGATTCTGGTTTCTCAACTTTGGACAATCTCTTTTTATATGTCCCGGTCTCCCACACTCATAACAAATAACACCTTGCTGATTCCCAAATAGGCTCTTTATGTGTTAGAAACAAAAACTAAACGCTGCAAGATCCTGGCAATCTCTCGTCTGGTGATCAACTCTCTTACAGTTATTGCACTTCACAGTACATGGCCCTACATGGTGGTATCTGTACTTGTTACAGAGTGGGTGAGGTCCAACGTACCCTCTCCTCTCATTGTTCCCAGCCATGTAAGCTCTAGCCACATTCTGCCCACTAACATTTTGCCTCTTGAATGGCGGTTGTTGTCCATGGTTATCCCTTGGGTTACTTTCCATCCTCCTCTTATTCTCAGCACTCCTTGCAGCATAACCCTAGAGCTTCCTTGTCCATCAATTGGATAAGCAATGCGTATGCATCTTGAAGTCTTGCCCGGAAAAAAAATATTCCGCATCAATCACATTCCCTTGTATGATTTGTCTGGTAAGCGCTCCAAAAACTCTCCACTACAAAAATCTGTCCTCGTTCATCAGGGACCATTCTTAATTACACACAAAATCCAACTCCTGAAGACCTTGAGTATAAGCAGTCAAGTCCGTTTCCTTCACAGTCAGATTCTACAATTCAGTCTCTATCTTTTGAATCTCGTTCCTTGGACAATATACCTCAGTCATCAACTTTATAAGTCCATCCCATTTCATGGCATGTGCAACATAAACACCAATTGTTCTCTTATGGGAGTTCCACCAAGTCAAAACACTGTCCTACAGTGGTGGCATGTAGCATAATATACTTTGTTACTTATCGATGGACAATTACTAATATAAACATAGTCCTATTTCTGCGAACTAGCGGGTCAATCCCGAACCAACACCTGTCATTTCTTAAATTATGTGTCATGCACTTCAAGAAGTCTTGGAACGTGCACTCTCGAGCCATTGGCATGAAACCTTCATAGTTTATGCCATGATTCCCATTTTTGTTTCTTCCTCTATTTATATTTCCTCCATTTCCATTTCCATTTTCTCCATTTCCATTTCCTTTATTCCCTCCATTTCTATTTCCTCCATTCCTTCTATTTCCATTTTCTCCATTCCCTCTATTTCCATTTCCATTCCTCCATCTCAGACCTTTCTTGTTATCTCCACTCTCAATCAGGGGTCAGGTTCCATTGCGGCTTCACGTGCCTCATCTCTTCTGCTTACTCGGCGAGAAACCAAGTCTCTCAATCTCCTCATAAGTCATTAAGATCTCCAGATCGTATGTTAGGCATCTTGCCAACAAGCACACAACTAATGCTAGATGAGATTTTTGGGTGAGGTGAGATCACAATTGTGTTGATATAATGACGGTTAATTCACATGAGGAATACATGATCAAAATATATTCATGGTAACGCCATGATGCATGATGCAAAAAGTATAAGTAAATCAAATTACGACATCATAACATAGATAAATATCGATTTCATATCATCGAATATTAGTGATTACATCACATAGTTTTCAAAATACAGAAAATGAAGAGTTTCTAACACTAAAATGCTACGGTCACTACTGAGAACGCTACGTGATTAATACTACAACACCAATGAACGTATCTAAGGAAGGTATCCCATGTGCTTCCTAGCACACGCCTCTAATTTGGCAACTCTCACTCGATCATAAAATCGGAGACGTCGTATCTGCCTCAGCTCTCTCTGCATACGTGACATACCGCGCTGGAGTCGATCAACTCTCTGACCCTTAACACTCGCGGTGCCTCTGAGCTTCCTGTTATCCCTCTCCAACTCAGCAATCCTCTCAATCAAGGCAGTGACTGCCGACTCAACCCCAACAATCCTACATCCCTGCTCCCTTTGGACGTCCTCAATAACCTATACACGATGGACTGGGATAGTGGTATGTGCTTAATTACACATACCTTTTACCTTTAAAAATGAGCTAAAATAACCAAAATCGACTTACAATTGCAAATATAATCTTGTTTTGCTAATTGTGATGGTGCAAGAACTGATAACTAAGAAAAGACGAAAAACGACAGCCAAAACAACAAAATCCGGACATCGAATGAAAAGACTATGAATGACAAAGCCAAATCAAATCCTAAAAGTCAATCAAGTCAAAAAAAAAAAATCAACAGAAAAGTCAACTGGACAAAGTCCAAGTCAACCCCGAGGCCAAAAGTCAAAGAAATATAAGTTTAGGGACTGAACTTGTAAATCCCTAAACTTATATTTAAAGAAGAAAAGGGAAAAAAAAGAAGAGAAGGGCTAAACTGCCAAATTGGCAAAGTTATACTCCAAGGGGCAAAGCTGCCAACTCCCCTAACTTATAACCACCAAGGACGTGTGATGCAAAGTGTATTATAACTTTTGGGGACTTGTTTTGCCAAGTCCCCAAAACTATAACCACACAAGGACCATGGATGCAACAAGGGCAATATCTTTGAGGGACTAAAGCTGTCAAAAACCAAACCCACGCCCTGTCACTTTCTTTTTATAACCCGTTTTTCCCGCCTTTTTCCCCCACAAGCAAACTCACGGGTTTGCCTTCCCCCTTTTACCCTGCACCTCAAAAATCCCTGGGTAAACCTCTCCCCCCTCCTCCACTAAACTTTCCCAGCTGTAAGATTGCCAAGTTGGCAATCCCACAACTCCCCAAGCTCATTTCGATGGTATAGATGATCCGAACAAACACCAAGGAGTTTAAAGGGCCAGGATTGGCTTGACTTTGCACTCACAAAACAAACACACTTGTGTTTATGTGTCTACAAGAAAGCACAAGAGCATGAAGACAAAAGAGAAGACACAAGCCTAGTCGAATTTGCTTCCTATTTAAAGAGCATTGTAACAGCCATTGTGGCAAGTAGTTTTTGAAGTTTTATTTTTAAGTTTCAATTTCAGTTTGTAATTTTTTTTCGTGTTTTTAAGCATTTTTCTCAAGTTTTTTAGCATTTAGCTTTAAGCACTTGTACTCTCTTTCTTTCAGTTTGTACTTCTTCATTTGAGAAATAATATTCAGTTTTCAAAGTTTACTTGTTCTTTGTTTTCAATAATAAGCCATTTTTACTTCAATAAGCTCCAATAAGCTCATTTGAGCTTATTCTTGTTAAAAAGCTCAAATTCAGTGGAAGGCTTGTCAAAAGTCACTCATTTACTCTTTTAAGTCCATTTACATCAAAACAATGACATTTGAGTTCATGAGATTCACTTTGGAAGCAACAAGGAGAGAATAAGCTGTTAAGAGCTTAATGAGCTTTAAGCTCATTGGTTTAGAGGCTAAGGAGCCATTAGGTATGTTTTTAAGCCACTCACTCTACAAGAGTGGCTTGGTTCTGAGACAACAAAAAACCAAGGTTTCATTTCTAAATTTTCATTTAGCTTAATTTTTAGCTTAAGGCATTAGCTTATTTGCTTTTAATCTTTGCAAACATGTTTGTTTAGACTTGTTATTTATATGTTTTAAGTTTTCATTGAATAAATGTGTGTAATCTCAGTTTATATCTTAAAACTGCCAAAGTTAGTGTAATAAGCTAGGTGAGAAAGTGGCTTATTTCCATTAATAAGCTGCAAGTTTTAGGGTCAAAATAGCTTAATTAGTGTAATATTAGTAAGAGTAGATAAAAGGTTTTAAAATTTTTAGTGTTAAAATAGATTTTAAGGTCACTTTGGCTTGACAGCTCAAAGTAAAGGGGTGTTTGGGTGAACTAAGAAAACGGGTCAAAAAGGGTATGTGCATGGGTTGAGGTATTTTGGTTAAATTTAGCTTAAGTTTTTAAGCATTTTTAAGCTGTTTTTAAAAAGTTTTTAGTTTTAAAATTGTTTTCCAAAAGTTTTTAAAACTGTTTTCATAACTGTGGTATTAAAGAAAACCCCAAGTGCTTATTTAATTAAGCACTTGGATTTTGAGTTTAAGTGTTTAAAAAAAGGTGTGTTTAGTGTGTCTAAAAAAGCTGTCAAACAAGTTTTGTTCTTTTGACTTTATAAGTCAAAAATCACCAAGTCCCTTTGGTGACAGTTTTAAAATCCAAAAGACCCTTTTTCACCTTAAAAATCAGCAAGTTTTTTTTAGTTTTACCATGTCAAACTTGGTGCACAACTCCAAAAGCTAGGAAATTCCATCTGTTTTCAGTTTTCTTACCAATTTGAGCTTATTTGACAGCTTATTATAAGCTGTCAAATAAGCCACTAAAGTAAAGCTTAAATCTCCCCTGGTGCAAAGGGGAGATTTTGAGCTCCTTTTTCTTGGTTTTTAAGTGTGTATAAGCCCAATATCTTGGCTTATTTTAAAAGCTTATAGGCTCTTGTATAAGCTTGTTAAATCTCAGCTTTTGAAAAGCTTGTTTGTTAGCTTATTTTTAGAGCCAAACTTGGCATTTGACTGTTTTTGAATAACTTAGATTTAGGGATTGCTTAATTTACACTTTTAGCATTTTCAGCTTATTTAATAAGCCCACTTGTTTCCAAATAGCTTATTTAGGTAGAATTAGTTAGTTGTTAATCTTGTTTAGCCATTTACTTAGCTTATTTGTCTTAGACCTTAAGTCCTTTAAGCTGTTAAGCTTTGATTAGCTTTCTGTCACAATTAAGCTTTTCCCAGCTTATTGGTTCTAAGTACTTGGTGTTCTTTTTAGCTTATTTAGACTAGTTTAGATCCCCCTTAGCTTTCTAATATCCTAGTTTAGCTTATTTCGACCACACAAGTCCAAGTGTTCAAAAAAAGACTTAGCATTTTTAGTT
>BQNB010191935.1:0-11658 GCA_026074375.1 Tanacetum coccineum
TACTTACATGGTATCAGAGTCAACGATCCTCTCCAAAACCCTAAAACAACCGTCACTTTTCTTTTCCATGACCACGTCACGGCACCAAACTCCCCCTATCTACTGCTCAAAGTCAACACTTACCTCACTAGGTTACTATTCTCGAACCCAATCTTATCCCGAACACAGTTTTGACTCACCTTATGATCACACGGTCTCGTGACGGGACCACACTATAGCATGTTACGCACATTTAGGTGCCTATGTTACCATCTCAACCATGGACCACACCCTCGATCTTCTTGGGATACGCATCCAATTATCGTGGGTATCGATGTCTTGAGTTGAAAACCAACAAAATTATTATATCTCGTCATGTTACATTTGATGAAACCGTTTTTCCATGTACCTCCCATCAATCACCCATAGCACCTACCTATGTATTTTTAGATGATTACTACGACCCCATGCTATCAATCCCTCAGTTAACTTCTACCGAGCCCATATCTCCCCATCCTCTAAATACATCCACTGTCTATTTCGTTGTTTATAGTGGTGGATGGTAAAATATTGAGTAAGTGTATGGCCATGTTAAGAGCTTCAACCCAAAAGGTAGGTGGAAGATTGGCTTGGAAAAGTAAGGTACGGATGAGGTTATTTATGGTGCGAACCATGCGTTCGGATTTACCGTTTTGTTGAGAGGTTTTAGGACATGAGAAACGAAACTGGATCCCATTGTCAGAAAATAGTTTATGTAGGTTACGATTGTCGAATTCACCACCATGGTCACACTGGAACGACTTGATTTCACACTTAAATTAAGTGTGAACATAATTATAAAATAACACAAATTTAGACAGAACATCACATTTATTAAGCAAAGGATAAACCCAAACAAACTGGGAATAATGATCCAAAAACAAAACATTATATTTAAAACCTGATAGGCTCAGGATGGATGAAGTCCACACATCCGAGTGAATAATGTCAAAACAAGAAGTAACCACAGTATTAGAACTAACAAATGGAAGCCTCACGTGTTTGCCAAGCTAACAAGCATGACAAAGGACGGGAGGCTTCTCCTTATTACATGAAATAAATTATGAGAAACAAGACGATGTAACACTTCACTTTCTGGATGTCCAAGACGTTGATGCCACGTATGTTGACTGACAAGAAACGCATGAGGTATTAGAGATGGAGCTGTAACTGGGTTAAGATCCCCCGTGCTATCACATCAGAGAAGCACCCGACGAGTTGTGAAGTCCTTAACAGAATAAACGCGTCAAATTCAATAGTGCAATTATTATCACGAACAAATTAACGCACATAAATAAGGTTTTTAACAATAGTTGGTGTGATAAGAACATTATTAAGATGTAGAGACTTATGAGGAGTTGGCAAAATACTATGTCCGGTATTGGTGACAGGTATAGTGTGACCGTCACCAACCGAGAATATGGATAAATGCAAGTGTTAAAAACAAAAATATTACTAAGACTAGTAACAGAATCATTAAGGTGAGAACTCGCACCTGTATCCATGTTCCAAGCACCGCTAACAGGATCATGAAGAGTCACGATAATAAACGCATGTAGTAAGATGGTCGCTTGACTTGTAAGAACTGTGGTCCCCGCATTCCGAGGCTAGGCAATAGGCTAACCCAGTTGATTAGTTAGGCTAGGCCGGCGGTGGTACAAATCCTGGTGGGCCAGTAGTGGTATGGTAGTTAGTGGGCTGGGCCTGCGAGAGCATAAACATGGTGAAGCCTGCATTGGGCCGTGGGTGGTACTGTTATAGTGAGGGGTCAGGCCTGTTTGATAAGAAACAGTTCAGGGTACCATTTTGGACTAATGTGTTACTCAGTCCCATAGTTGCATTAGGACGCCAAATAATTTGAGCCTCTAAATACCCATATTTACCCAGCTGTAGAAGTATTTTTATCCAAAAGTTCATTGCGTGTTATCTGTCAGAAATCATGTGTAGAAAGTACTACCAACGACATGAGAAGAAACCCTATGTTGTTACCTGATTTCGCTTTGAGCATCATGGAAATACTTCACGAGTCCACCAAAACGACACGAAACCTTTAGCAAAAGTTTAACAAGGCCTCCAAGACCTTGACTTGAGAATTAGAATGGGCGTCGAGATTTACCTGTGTCGGCCATAAGAAACAAGTTTGAGGACGAACGAGTCCCTGTGGTTAGAGAGAGTGACTTGGACTTAACCTCATATCTTTGGTAGTCAAACATTGAATGTGCCGTTTTTATGATCCGGAAAGGCTCCCGATGTGTAATAATACCACACACATGATCATATTTGTCGGGCAAGCCTTCGAGCGCAAAAGTAACCACATCATCACTACGAACGGGAGATCCAAGAGTTTTTAGGATTGTGGCAAGTGACTCGATCTTCCTAAGATAGGCATCAGTGGTCAAATCACCAAGCTTGATCGACCGCAACTTCGCCTTCAATGCAATAGTATGAGACCGCTTGTTGTCTTGAGATATCGGTAAGAGATTCATGTTCCTTGGCGTTCGTGGATGCTCCTCAATCCAACCGTGCTTGTAAGAGTTCCAAAGATGTCGGTTAAAGATCATGAGTAGAACAATGGTGTGCACTTTATTCTCTTCCGTGTGAAAGGCGTAGGGCTGATTGCGATGTTTTCGTTGGGACACCAGGTATATACTTACTAACCTCATAGCCTTGTACATAGTTTCCAGTTGTCAAGATCGCAGCTTAACGGGAACCCATTGTGAGTAGATGATGGTGTGTGAACGTTAGAACGGCTTCGTCGATGAGAGGGATAAGGGTAGTATCAGAACCAGTCATGGTGACGTGTTAGAGACTCGTTCGTGATTAGGGTTTGCGTTAGGGTTTACTGGATGAAGAGTTTGTATGTGGTTAAAAGATTGTAACGTGGGGATGCTTTATGGTTTGTATGTAATACGTGATGTAGGGTTTGCTTTAGGGTCAAAGCCAGTTCTTGTTAAATTAAAAGTAACAGATTCATGACTCCTTTAAGCACAAATTACACCTTAATTATCGATTTTTTTTACATTTTTTTGTGTGGATCTGTAACTAGCAAATAACCAACACATGTTAAATTTTTAAGAAAAAAAAGAAAAAAATGTTAGGGTTTGATTTAGAGGTTTTTGTTGTGATCGGTGTTATGGTTGATCTTTTATTTACCATGTAAGTGTTAATTTGTATCTCATTCAATCAAACAATACAGTAGAATATTATTTTGTTAAATGAATAATTATAGATTCGGGCTTGATCTATGAGTATTATATTTACTAAATACGGGCTAACACTAAACTTATATAGAAAGTAAATAAAATTCTAAAAAGATGTCGTATTTATAAAGTAGATTTGGCTAAAGGGTATAAAGCTGTGCATTGTGCTATTTTTTCCCTTTACACCCATTTTGTGTAACTATTTGCTCGATTCTAACCTTGAGCATTATAATATTCATTTTGAATGATTTATATCCAAACAAATGGAAGCATCGATTTCAACTTTAATACTTGATTAAGAAAGGCCACGAGCCATTTAAATGGCACCAAACTACATGCATAAATATACAAATTGATGTTGAGTGTGACATGTAAATAAAAATACATTGCAAGTTGCTACCTTTTTGTTTCTTTCATTCAGTTCACAATATAAATAAAACTCAGTTAGTAGTTGCCATTTCATCACAAGGTAAACACACCTAATGTAACATCTGAGTGGCCTGGAGAGATGCTAGGTTTATAAAGGTTTCAAAAATTGTAAATCGGTAGTCGGGCAGTAGACTTCCTTGTAGTTTGTAATTGGTCTAGGCGAGATTAATCAGTGATTAATCGGATTGCCATTTTTGGCAACTTTGGGTATTTTCCGCGAGTTTTGTGTATTTACGATAAGATTTTCCTTTAAAACCAACTTATAATAGATATAAACAACTACCATATGTAATTAAAACATATTTACGGCGAGTTTTTGGTACTTCTAGCAAGATTTGCAGGTTTACAACAAGTTTGACCACCACTGACTGTCTTTGACCGCCGGTAACCATGGTTAACTGATTGTTTGACCGATTAATTGGTCACGGAATAGTTGGTGGCCTAGTAGCACCTAGGCGACGATTACTCGACTTTGTAGGCCTTTTTTGCAAAACTAAATTTAAAATTCATCTTTCAATGAGACAACGCATTTTGTGGTATACTGCTAGTGGAGTTCTTAGAACTGTGCAGTTAAGCGTGTTCATGTGAAAGTTATTAATGGTTTGGTTGACGCTGACTCGAAAATTTCTCTGAGGGGTTATAAAGCAAAGCCATGAGCCTGTGGGCAAAACGAACAATGTTGTGGTCTGAGTGGACGAGATGTTACACCTAATTATCGATCTTTAGAATGTTACTTGATCTATGAAATGTTACCATCTTTGAATGTTACTTGATCTTTGAAATGTTACTTAGTTCGTAAAATTCTAAGAGCAAATGGATCTCCATCTACTCATTAGTGAATTGATGATCTAACCAGCTGATACTATAAACATGAGTAACTTTGTTGACAACAACATCACCATCATTTGTCTGTCGTTGTCGAAAATTTATATATTGTAGTTATATGTTCAGAATGTTTTGATGTTGCTTGCAAGTGTAATAAAAAGTTAGCTACAGGCAAGGATGGAGCTAAAGCAGACGTGGGGTAGGCCAAGGCCAACCCAAAGAAGTCTTATATATATAGCATGCGTATATTTTACTGCATTTACTTCAGTTATATAATGTTTGGCCCATCCAGTCATCTCATTTTGGTCACTGTAGCAAAACTAGGAGACTATGCCCAACTAAATTAGCTTAATACATGATTAGATAACTTAACAAAATTACTATAACATCTCGTATTTATTTAATTCCACTTTTAATAATTAATTGTGCAAGGTTGTAATGTTTTTCTTTCATTATCTAGGTAGTGTGTTAGATGATTTTCTTTTAATGTAGAAGAATGTAATATTGTTTTAAAGCTTCAAATTAATAAAATCAAACAAAAAATTGTGCGACAGTTAAATAATATACGTATATGTTCCCTGGAAATTTTTCGTATATGTATTGGCCCACCCGGCTAAAAGTTTCTGGCTCCGTCACTGCGTACATGGAGACTCAAAACTTAAAAAATATTCTGCTGGTTAAGATTTTATATCGAGAAGATTCAAGTTCAATCTATACGGGAACACTTTTTATACATAACCGCTAAGTTTGGAGTTGGAGCATAAACTTATATTTGTGTTTTTTAGAGTGTCAGTAATCATCAGCATAATCCGTGTATACGAGTGTTTGTTGTTTATATCAAGTCATACAAATATACAAATACAATATGCAACTTCCATATCGTGTGAGTGATGACGTATACTAGGTGTACCAAGCCTCTGGGCTTGGGCCACTTTATCACTCGGCCTTTTGGGCTAAACTTGACAATAACGGGCCATAGTAAAACCCAATCTGGCGTGGGCCTCGACCCCAAACCTTGTGATCCGTCCGCGGATCTAGTTATGGACAGTCCGTCCGCGGATCCACCTATAGGACGATCCGTCCGCAGAAAACAACGTCCGTTCAACACGATTGTTGCGGATCCTCGCCCGACAAGGGACCTACTCCGGCCACTACTAAAGTAACCGAAATACTAGGAAACCCTAGTACTAGACACCTATAAATAGGGATCACAATACATCCCAAAAGGTACACATTTATTCTTATTCTCTCTGACATATACTCTGACAATGAATACTTACTCTCACGCCGGAGTCTAATCGTGGGGTCCGTCCCCACGGTAAGGCTAACGGTTTACTTTTAATTGTGCAGAAAATCATCACTTCTTTTGTTCTAGTACAAGATCCGGTATCCAAGTCGCTTGAAGGCCCGACCCGATAAGAGACTTGGCACGCTACCAAGCCCAGCACGAATTTTGTACTAACACACATTAGTGATTGTTCGTTGTTATTCCCTGATTTACACCTCCATATTTAATTTAAGAGTCCTCGTATATCATATTGTAGGTATACATGCAAAGTTATTCGTCCATATGTATCATTGTATTTTAGCACAGATCATTGTGCACCTGAAAAGAAGCCAATGACACATAAGTCCTCGAAGGATGTTCCTAAAATACGATCGCCAAAGACACGCAATGTAAGAAATCACAATTCTTTTTATCTTTTTTCTGTTGTTCTTGACTCTGAAACATATCTGAATATATGAATTTTTTGCTGCACTTTATGAATGATGCTTTTCCCAACATTGTTATACATGTAAACTTTTGGGTGTTTGTTTCTGAAAGTAAGATTATTTAGCAGAGGAAAAATGGTCGAACCCGGGACAATGCTTTACTGAGCTTTGTACCTTATGGTAAAAACCCTGATAACGCTATAGTGACCTCTACCGTGAAAAGCCTTGAACCGATGTTACATTTATTAGACTTACTTCATATAAAATCAACATATGGAGAATGGCAATTTTGTGGACCAAAATAGTTATAGCACAAGCATTTGACATTGTCGAGATCATGTCTTTGAGGAAGTTGTTAAAGATACCCACTGCAACACCTGCTCTAGCCCCATTAGTTTAATAATCTCGATCAGTCGATCTACTCAAACAAATTGCCTCGACAGTCATTAGTCAAGAGGGATTATCCCAGTTTTTCAAATGCTAATCTGTATTAATACTTATTTATGCACTAATCTGTATTAATACTCAAACAAATTGATTACTAATAACAAGTTACTGAAAGTACCCTTATATACCTGTTATCTTTGAAGCTTTCAAATCCGTAGATATCAAGAACTCCGATGATGCTTTTTGCAGTATGATCCTGACCTATTGAATAGTTTATCTTGTCAACAATCCTGCCATAGTTTATGAATTCTATATCAATAAACATTAGAGGTTGTAAGATATTTTTGTCATGGGTAAATGTTTTATATGCTTGGATTGCAAATGAAAATTGCAAAAAAGAAATGTGAGTTTTTAATGCGTTTGTTACTTGTAGGTTGATCTTGAAGAAGCAAAAGGAGTACCAGTTGTAGACAACACTAAGGTGGAGGAGTTGACAGATCTTAATCATAAACTTGAGGTATTTTCAATAATTTTACACCTCGTCATTTAATTTATTTTGAGTAAAATACAAAATTGGCCCTCATAGATTCTATCTGCATAACTGGTGCTAACTTCCAGAATTTAAACAAAACTAAAGGGACCTTATACTATCCGTTTATGTGCAGGATGAAATTGTGGAACTGAAGAAGAGATTTGAGGAATTTGAGCAGAAGTACAATGAAGTTGAAAATGAGAGCAAAGAAAGACTTAAAGAGTTGGAGGAATCACAAGTAAAATCTCAGGACTTCAGGAGACCATTGAAAGGTTAGATGCAAACTTGTCCAACCTGGAATCAGAAAATCAGTTATGCACCAGAAAGCATTCGTTGCATCAACTAATGAGGACCTCGCTGAAGAAACTAAACAGTAAGACTGCATAAAATATACCACTACTTTTTTGGTAATATTTTTATAATAATTAAAAAGCTAATGCTTCTAATTTGTTTCAGACTCAGAAACAAGATCAAAGAATTAGAGTCGGATAACGAAATACTCTGCAACCGAAAAGTGGTAGGAGCAGATAATTGTAACCACCCCAGAAAAGCAATCCCTACAACTACAGGTACAGTTGACCAATTTGACCGCGTGGCAAATTGGCAATTCCTTTCAAATGGAAGGTGGACCTAATATTAAATCTTATATGACATTTCAGAGTTTGGATAGTGGTCATGAGACGAAGGATAACTTTGGAACACCATAGATAAATTTATAATGGTCTTTAAGAGTTTGTAAATCTTAAGGTTTACAATGTTTATTTTATTTTGTATTTTCTACAAACTCTCGCATATCAATTCACATTTGAGTTTAATTAATTTAGTTATCAAATGCTGGTAATCTTTATAACTGTTTATATGAGCATCTATCTGTATCAATTAAATTCATGATGCTCACCAGTCCATCGGACGTGTCGTGAACATTATTCTTTTTTTCTTCCAGTTTTTGTGTTTTACAAATTTGTCATTATTTATTATCTATATGCATTCATTTAAAATTTGTCAAGTAATATTATGAAGCTAACCCGCCAAGTTTAATGCAGGTACATGGACCATGTTATTAACCTCATATTTAAAATTAATTACATTTGTAAATTTACAAGGGTGTATGTGTTTTTGCTTATATCTTATAAAGCAAAACTAATATTTTAAAATTTTTGTAACAGGATTGACAGCCTCTGTCAACAATGCAATATCAAATGGTCAATCTTCTTTACTTACAACTGACCGGCATAAACTTAAAGGGAAAATGATTACGAGGCAATCTATACGGCGTATCAACTTCATAGAAAATGGACATAAACTCAGAAAAATGCAAAATAAAATAATAGAAATGAAAATAATCATCACAAGTCATACCCGCCCATCGGCTAGTTTTTGTGCAATCTAGATATAATATTATATATATAAATATATATATATATATATATATATATAAAGTGATATTAAAGCTTTTTTCTTGTATAAATATAACAACTTTTTATGCCTGAAAATATATTTATGCTAAAAATCTATATAAATAAATGAATAATAATTAATATTATGTAATTCAAGTTATTTGGTTCAGTTTTCAATTCGGTTTAATTCAATTTGAGTTTAAATTTACCCATAAAAAAGTTAATCAAATTAACTGAACCGAATAACCCGATAAAAATTTAATGATATTTTAGTATATATAAATATATTAAGTAAAATATTTGTATAAATTCGGTTTTCGACTTAGACTGTCAAAACCATATCAAAACCAAAAATTAAATTTTTAGTTTGGTTCGGTTATGACAACTTCCCTTTGGTTATAAGTTCGATTCGATTTTGGTTTTCGGTTTGGTTATAAGTTCGATTCGATTTTGGTTTTCAATTTATCCGTTTTATTACCCAAAAACAATGCATGCCCCGTACTCGGTACTCGTGTATAATGAACAAAGCCCATTTATACTTGGCCTATTGTATGTGTTTATCAATTTCACACCATATTCTCATGAAACGACTTGTATATGCGTAGATGGTTGTAGTTAACACGCGTAACAAATTAGATGTGAGAAGAAAAGAAAGATTTGTAGTTGTCGAGAAAAAAACAATCAATAAGAATGCAACACATAATATATAAATATAATATGTATAACACTCTTTTGATTGTTAAACTTGATAATCACACTCCAACTAATAAGTATCACATTGTTCTTATCTTCTTCCAATGTGGATAAGCTATTGTAATATTATCATCGAAGTCTGTTACACACTAGCTAGACTGCTAGAGACATAAATAATAAGATCACAAGTATACCATTAACTATTTTGATAACAACATACAACAAGTTGATATCTATCCTCGTTGGTGTTTGGTGTTGTGGTCCATTGGTAAATGATTTTCAGTTTATTAACAAGTTCAAATTTGTTGTTAATGAGACAGAGATGACCGCGATTCGCATCGGATTTATAAGTTTTTTTTTCCGTTCGGATTTATAGTGCTGGAATATTAAGTTTTCTTCAAATCGTACAAGCAAACGAATAAAGTTACATAATACGTTTTGAAGCTCCCCATACTTGATATCTTTTGTCGATAAAAGTTTGAGATCATAAATCACAACAATGAAGCATTTCAACTAAAGTTTTCAGATTAATCACTAAAAGAGAACTATGAAATGGAGCATAGCTCTAGTAACACAATCGACAAGTCGACGACCACAAGAAAAGCTTTGGGAGAGTGGGTATAGACGATCACGCATTACTACGACTTTCTAATTGCTCGCAACAAATACTATGGTTTAAATTGTAAAAACATAACCAAACACACAGGGGCTCAATTAACTTCTATTGTTTTCAAATATTTGGTCAAAACAATTGCGTTTCAAAGAATGCTTAGAGAATGGCTCGATCTCATTAAGCTTATTAGAGACTAAACATAAAAAGGCGAATATGTTCACTCGCCTGTTCAGTATGTACGCGTTATTGGAAGTATAATTTTGGCTAGCTTATTCATTCATTAACAATTACAATATATAGATTTTTTGGATTATTCTAGATATGACATAAGTGGGCTAGGCCTAAAAACTTAACAAAGCGCATAATCACTAATAAAGCTAATGTTTAACACTCCCCCGCAGTTGGAGCGAGAAATGATCGAATGCTCAAACTGAAACGAAATTCTTCAAATAAAGCAGACAACAACTCCTTAGTGAATATATCAGCTTATTGGTAACGCGATGGCACATGAAGAACACGAACATGACCACGAGCAACCATATCACGAACATGATTGACGGTCAAATAAATAACACTGACGTTGTCACAATAAACAAGAGTGGCATGTGATGTTGGCATGTGAAGTTCACGAAGAAGATTATGAAGCCATGCAGTTTTAGCCACTGCATTAGCAACACTTCAATACTCAGCCTCAACACTAGATCTAGAGAGAGTGTGTTGCCGCTTCGATGACCATGAGAGTAGATTATCCTCCAAGAAGACACAATAAACTGAAGTATAACGCCTAGTAGTAGGGCAACCCGTCCAATCTGCATTAGAATAAGCCACAAGAGAGCTAGCGGATGATGCATATAGTTGAAGCCCAAAGTCCAACGTACCACGAACATATAAAAAAATACGCTTAAGGGCCAAAAAATGAGGCTCTCTAGGATCATGCATATACAGACAAACACGCTGCACAACATAAGAAATATCAAGACGAGTAAATGTCAGATACTGTAAACCACCTGCAAGACTACGATATAAGGTAGGATCAGATACGGGATCCCCGTCAGCACCAAGCTTTGATTCTGTATCAACCGGAGTCCGAGTAGGATTGCAGGTCGTCATATGTGCCCGATCCAAAAGCTCCATTGCATACTTCTTTTGAGAAAGAACATGCCTGAAGAATCATGAGTAACCGAAATAACCAAAAATAATTAAAAGCCCCAAAATTTGTCATATCAAACTTCGTATGCAGAGAAGAGATAATACGCACAAGTAAATTTGTCGATGAAGTTGTCGGTACAATATGATCAACGTATATCAATAAATATGCAACCTCGGAACTATGGCGATATATAAATAGTGACGAGTCACAATTGACTCGAAGAAAACCTAACTCGTAGTGCAGATCCAGCAAACTGTTGAAACTAACACGAGGTTCCTGTCTCAAACAATATAAAGATCGATGTAATCGACAAACATGATGCGGAAATCTATGATCCACAAAACCGGGTGGCTGATACATATAAACAATTTCGAAAAGAACCACGTTAAAAAATGCATTCTTAACATTAAGCTGATAAATAGGCCAATTCCGAGATAATGCAAGACTGAGAACAATTTCGTTATGCCACCCGCCAACAACTAAAATTTAATGTCCATACATGCCATATGGCTAAAGTTTCATCTTCTAACGCTCCGTTACATACAAATATGCATATATTCATGTGAGTGCAACGAGTCACTAATATCACCCATAGCAATCGCGGCCTAAATATCGAATACAGTTGTGTTACTTACATTTATAATGCTGATCAAAGGACTAGATTCGATAATACTAAAATTCAGTTTGGAACATGCTGAAAG
>BQNB010191936.1:0-11658 GCA_026074375.1 Tanacetum coccineum
TCACATGTTTATTATGAACTAGGATTGACCTTATAAAGATGAGGACAACATATGATAAATCATATGGTCCTTTCGATCAGCCGAAGGTCTCCCCCGTACGGTCTTCCTCCTACAAACTTCTCCAAGTTGCGCACCAACCTTCGATCTTTGAGCTTTCTGTCAATGGCACTTATCATCACCCGAGCTCTCCTCTTGTATTGTGGAATCCATCGTCTCTTTGGCAAATAATCCATCTGAATTCCGGTAGCAATATCATTAAGAGTTGTACGAACATGGTTAAGTGTGCCATCACTGAACTTGTGAAGTTCATCAGTGCGCATTAACCGGTTTCTGCTCAATTCGTCTTGATAGATAATGCCTTGGACATCAGGATAGCCGGTGTAGGGAGTCATTTTTCTGAGATCAGGTCGTTTTGTGTCTAGTCTTGTGAGGTTGATCTTTTTTGATAGCTTTAGACGGCCAACTGTAGATCTTCCACACGTTCTTGAATGACAATTCTTCGAGTGTACATTCTCAAAGCCACATTTAGTGCATATCGATCATCCAAACTGAGATTCGTGAGGTTGCCTTGAACAAGAAGAAGTAACATATCTTCAATGTCTTGGCGACGAAGTCTCTTAAAGTCGCCTTCTCGAAACTTGTATAGCACATCATCCTGTCGACGAACCGTAATCTCTTCCAAATGACTATAACCGAAGAATTTCATGATCTTGAGACTGATAACCACGATGATCCTGTGCCTTGAGTAAACATCCTTGGAAGTTTCCATGTTAGTAGCATATCCATAGTATCTCTGACGTTTTGGACCCTAGTGGTATGTACCTCAATAGGCGTGTTTGTCGTAGTCTATTGGTACCACACTCCAAGTAGTTCTAGGGATCCGGTCTTCAATCCATTTGACTTGACCATAGTCAGCAGCCTTCGTCTTGTTTTTGGAAGTAGTTACTTTCGACTTGAACTTTTCCTTTTAGATATCAAGGTTATTGTTGATGAAATGATCGAGGGACATAACAAGACGTCCACTAATGCATTTGGAATCAACGGTAGTGGCTTGCTGAGATTATGGGGATATGGCGTTCCTTCAGGATTATTCCAATCCAATTGTTCATTAGTAGCTTTGAAGACTTCTTCCAAATGATATTCCAATTCAGCTGCACTCTTGCACGTACCTTTTATTAGATCATAGGTAGGACTGGTTAGCAGTTCTTGAGTCAAATGATCAATCTTGAGTCTGTTTATCATGAAGGCAGAGAAATCGATGGGAGTAGCCATAAACTCATCAAAAGAGGATTGGGTGCCTGCAGGCTTGTTGCTAAGTCAGTTATCCATTGTTAGAGTGAGGTAAAATTAGAAACAGTCTTTGTTAGGTGCCATTCACGATCAGGAGTTGGAGAGGTTGAGAGGTGCCATTGATGTCATGTGTACCTCTCTAGCAGGATTGACATCATCATACCTGTAATGAACTTAGATGTGTAGTTTCATTCAAGTCGGTAAAGTTGAGATCTAGAGCACTTCGAAAGGAATTTGTTGTCCTTCTCTCCTTCTGAGTTGTTCTGTTGGTTGACTCAGCTTCCTTACCTGTTCCTCGTCTCTGGTCCTCGGTTTGATCCAGCGGAGGGTTCTTCATCTTTATCTTTATCGTCCCTTATACTTGGAATAATGATAACATCACCATAAGAGGAAAGGAGGTCCTTATCTGTGTTATAGGCTTTAACCAATGTGTTATAAATATTTTTCTGAACATCTGATTTGTCAATTGATTTATTCTCCTCCATTTTATCAATTAGAATCTTTTTTAATTCAAGTTCTGAGAGTGAGGAAGCAATTTCGTAAGATGTCTGAGGTTGATTGATGGAACGAATCAACACTTCAGCTCCCAAAGATTCAGTTACATACTTCTTAACTTTGGACTTGATCTTCGATGTTTGAGTTTTGACTTGATCCTTGATAAGTTTCTGCATGTTGGAATCAAGTGAGTTGAGGAATTCTTGATTTTCTGCTTGAGCCTCTTCTCTGAGCTTGTTTGATTTGAGCTAAATAGGACATCTACTGCTCTTCCTTCATTTAGAACCAAGTATCTTAAACTATGCCCAAAATAGATGAATGGCTTCAGAAAGATTAATGTTTAAGCTTAGAGAGATCAGATTCTAACGCGGTTACTCTTTGATTAAAGCCGAATAGAGATGCAAAGTTAGGGATTGGAAGCGGTGTTGTGGAGGGATTAGTTGTTGTGGTGGTGGTAACAGGTGTTTGTTGACTTGATTGAGTGACAAGAAAAAGAGGTGGAGGGATTGTTGTAGTGGTAGCTGGAGTCTCTGTGGCTACAGAAATAGGTACATTGACTAAGAAGGTAATTTTGTATGAGTAGTAGGTAGAGTCAATACCTTCATTCCGTAGTAGGAGGAGAACTTGAAAAAACAGTCTGAATAGATGAAAACTTTGCTGTGGGCAACAAAGAGTAGCAGCCGTGAGAGTCACATGTGTGACAACCATGATTTGGGGTAGGTTAGTCAAACCGTTAATATTGAATTATATGCCTGTTGCAATATATGGTGTATGTGATTTTGTGTGCTTATATGAGTTTATGTGGTTATATGAGGTATTGGTAATCAATCTGTTGAGTGTGATCATCTTAATGAGATTTGAATGGGGTGAAATTGTTTGAGTTCATTTCGTTCACATTTGAGTAACAAGGAAATGATTATTGAGATTTGAGCGTTCTGTGTTATTGTGTAAGTATTTTTCGTTATTGATTTGTGTTATTAGTCTAAGATAGGTTCTAGATTTTTTAGTGGTAAGTTAAGAAGTGTAAAATTTCTAGTTTAGGAATTAGGTTGAAATTAAAAAGTTAAAAGTTATTTTTAAAAGTTTGTGTATTTATTTGTGCCAAAGGTATAGTCAAATTTGTCAAGGTTTTTATAAAATTTAGGACATACAAGTATTATATAATTAAATAAACAAGAAATAATTTCTAATTAGGCTTTATCTAGGGATCTTCTTAGGAGGCCTATAAATAAAAAAAATAAAATCCTAAACCCCTATTGTGGATCGGTCCGAATTTCAAGGTAAGCAAAGAAGAAAAAAATTTTTAGGGTTTAAGTATTTCTATCCTTGTTTAATTCTAGTTATTATTTTAATTAATGTAATCTAGCCATGATGATGTAGGGTTTTATCATGTAATTTCCGGCTAGGGTTTGGATTACTGGGTTTTTATCGTTTCTGAAATTTTATGATGTAGAGATATTGTTTGGGATCATTCGTTTGATTGTTTTCATAATTGGGTTAGTCGGTTAGGGCTTGATCGTTAGATATAGTCATTTTAATTTACCGCAGAAAATTAGGCAGTTTTGTAATGATCATAACTCATTCATAAAAATTCAAATAAACAATTTACAACATACTGGAGATAACCTCAGAGAGTCTACTTTCCAAAAAAGTTGGTCTCGTGAGTTTTTATGGTCGAGAAGTGGGTCAAAAGGTCGTTACAAAATCAGTGTGTAAAACAGTGATGAATTTCAGTTTTGATTTTTGTAAAAATACTTAGACATCTAGTTAGAGCCTAACAATCCCGTGGAAGTTAGTATATATATTTTGTGGGACCCTTAATTGTTTTAGTTTGTAAGGAGGCTAAAGTGTCTGCTAGTGCAATACATTTTTAGGGGTCAGATTCTGAACGAATTCTGAACACTTTGGATTAATGAATTTCTAAAGTGTATTTGTAAAAGGTTAATGGCTTTGGGAGAGCTATGAGAGGTTCATAGGACATATATGTAGCATGGTGAATTTTGGTTTGAATTATAGAAGTGTTTAACTGGTACGTTTAAGACGTGTAAGTGAGATATTACATTTGCTCAAATCAGAAAATTTAAAGTGTAGCTTAAAGTGTAATGCATATGTAGGAGTTAGAAAAGGGTTAAAATCAAGTATAGAACTATGGTAGATAGCTTAGATATCCATCATAGTTGAGGTTACATCATATTGGGTTGAATGCCTAATTAATGGTAGCTTATTGTGTGCTTAATTGTTTAGATTATCCATGAAGTGTTTGTGAAGCTTTTGTTGGATTCTTTTGGGAAGCTAAGCATCAGGTGAGTTTCATAGTCCCTCTTTTTAATGTTTTAAATTGGGATGGAAATGATGCTAAGTGTTTTGGAAATGTTTTGAATTGCTGTGATTATGTGTTTTGATTTCGTGTGGACATTATGTGACTGCATATGGCTTGTTGTTGCATGATATTGTGTTGTGTTGAGGATCATTAATAGTGGGGCTGATCATCTCACGGATCATTAATTTGAGATTGATCAACTCAGTGAATTGGTATGGGTCCAGGCCTAAATATAAGCTTCAGCTGGTAGACTTTTAGGTGCGTAAGTGACGTATGTGGGATCGGAGGGGTACGCCTACCCAGTATATGTATGGTTGGTTTGATATGGTGATTTGGTTTGCATGTTAGCATAAGTTCATATGTTGCATAATTGTCTTATATTGTTTTTGGGGGCTTGATAATCACAGTAATTGGTTTGGAAGGTTTATAATGTGTGTCTTAAACCTATAACTCTCTCCCAAAACGTTGTGTTGACGTTTTAAGCATATTTTCAGGTGAGCTTCTATTGAGAATATTGAGGTTAAGAGATGTAGTAAAGCGCTGCTAGGATTTGCATTGAGTTCGCTCCTGATGTTGTTTAAGTTTATTGCCAGGGATTTTGTTGAATGTTATTTGATTTTATTAGGATCGTGAGATATTGTTCTTGTATGGTGAGACCCTTTTCATTAATACAAGATGTCGTTCTTTTGGTTTTCGATATTGTCATGACACAATGTTTCTTTTATTACTTAGTTGTGCTTTAGTGTTTCTTCTATTGTTGACATTCATGTCTGTTGTGTGGATATCCATGATGTTACGCCTCGCGTTTCCGCCTTGGCGAGGTGTGACAGATTGGTATCAGAGCCTATGGTTATAGAGAACTAGGTGGTTGAGCCTAGACTATAGCTTAAGGGTCCCTCATATAGATGCATTTAGGGCTTATGTGTAAGTATATACCTATTATGCTTATTTTCCCTAAGTTTCATAAAGTACATTATACTATATACTATATATATAAGTTGAGTTTTTCTTTGTTATTTTGAGATTCGTATCCTGATATAGTCTATGTTTTGTGGTCTATTATAGTATGTCTCCCCCTATTTGTAGAAAGTACCATGATTCAATTGCTTTCGCAACTGGATGTAAAAGGATTAAGATTAGCAAGCGGTGTAACCGCAAGATCCGAATTCCTATTGTTATGTGGCCGTGTAGAGTCGAAGAGAAAATGACCTTGAAGGAAGTTGATAGACAAACGGTTGAGGAAATTGAAACAAATATAATTGCCAAGGATGGCACTATCACCAGAGTTCTTGGAAAATTTTAAGATTATGAAACGTTTGAAGAAGAGCCGGTGGAACAACCTAGAAGACATGACTTGTATGGATTTGTGGATCACCTACAACTTCAACAAGGAAATTCCTAGGATATGCGTTTGCACCACTCGGGGGGGGGGGGGGGGTGGATACCCCAGCCAAGGGTACAGAATGGATGGTTGATAAAAGATGAGGAAGAAGTTGAGAGGAATGAAGTGGACTCGGACCTTGAGTCTACCGTAAGTAGTAAACCTGTATGGAAGAAGATAACTAAAGCTGATTATGACCGCGCATTCTTTTTATGTAACTGCATATTGTTCTAAGTAATTGATATGTTTTAGCTTGTTTTTCTTTCTTTCGACGTTTGGAGCCATGTTAGGAATGTTATTTTCGATGTGTGGATTCTGAGTATTAATAATAAAAGTGATTATTAGGATTATTCCATGTGTTAATTGTTAGTTTCATTTTTTTTAAAAGGTGCTATATGCTGTGTTTATTTTATGAAGTGTCTTCATATGAGGGATTACAACTGTGAAAGGGGGCATCTATAATTATGGTCTCCAACATAATTATACATGCGCCACAACATAGGTGGACTTGCAAGTATGATTACATGGATTATTATTGATGCGTTGCATGTATGTATATGGTTATTAAGAAGTATGATAAGATCATGATCCCTATTATATCGTCTAATGTATATAAATTTTATATCTTATAGACAATGGCTCCATCACGTCGAAGCGGCAACAACGATAACAACAACAACGAGAACCCTGACATTGCTGCTATTATCGCGCAGCAATTGCAAACCATTCTTCCTTAGATTGTCACTCAAGTGACTAACAATGTGAATGGAAATGGTGGGAACAACGGATGCACTTTCAAGGCATTCTAATCTTGTAATCCCAAGGAGTATGATGGGAAAGGAGGTGCGATAGTGCTTACTCATTGGATCGAGAAGATGGAAAATGTGATTGATAATAGTGGTTGTGCGGAGAATCAAAAGGTGAGGTATGCGCTAGTTCCATGGTATAACAAAGACTTTGACTTGGTGGAACACTCAGTCAAGCAAGAGGACGTGAGGCTGCAATGGCCATGACATGGAATGATTTTAAGGCATTGATGGTTGAAGAATTCTTCCCAAGTAATGAAATGGAGAAATTGGAGAATGAGTTTTAGAATCACAAGATGGTGGGAGCTAATCATGCTGCCTACACTGATAGGTTTCATGAGTTGGCCAAGTTGGTCCCACACTTAGTTACACCTGAGTCATCTCGTATTAAGATGTACATAGCTGGAAAAGCTCATAACGATTAGAGAATGCTTTGAGCAAACCCAACCACTAATATTCAGATGCATATTGAGACCATGGTTATAACTGACAGGTAATCAGATGTAGGTACTTGACAAAGGGTAAGTGATAAGAGGAAAGGGAGTGGAGGAGTCATAGTAAAACTAGAGGATCTTGGAAAGGAACAAGAAGGCAAAGACGGGAACTAGGTTAGCAACAGCCCCTCTAGAAAATGAAATTGCAAGCTCAATTCTAAGTGGGGCAAGTGTTATACTTTTATATCCATGAAAATTAGACCTTGTAGTGTGTGCTTTAATTGTCAGAAACCATGTCATTTTGCTAGGGATTGCCGGGCCCTGGTTAGGCAAGTAGCTCTGGTGAATGCTGTAAGAATGAGTAACATTTTCGGAGTGTGCTATTGCAGTGTGGTAGCCCGGTTCACTTTCATGCAACACTTGTCCCAAGTTAAATCGAGGCACTGGACAAGCTCGGAAATCAATTGGCTTTGAGGGCAGCCGAAACAACGAAGCAATGGAACCAAGTTAGAGGAGAGCTTACAACGTGTATGTGAATGCAATGGAGGTGGTCCTGGGATCCCTAACGTTGTACGGGGTACGTTCTCTCTTGATGATCACTTTGTTACCGTATTTATTTGACTCTGGAGCAGATTTTAGTTTCATATCTACTGAATTGCGCCCTTTACTTTAACTGAAACCTAGTATTGTGAATCCTGGTTATGTGATAGAAGTAGTTGATGGTAAGAAAGTAGAAGTGAATAGAATTATTCGTGACTGCAAACTAGAACTAGAAAGTTCCCTGTTTAGCATAAATTTAATACCTTTAGGTCATGGAAGTTTTGATGTGATTGTGGGAATGGATTGGTTGTCCCAACATAAGGCTGTGATAGTATGTCATGAGAAGGTAGTAGAAAACAGTGAGGATGGTAGGATCATAAGGGTATTCGAAGAACGGACCGTAGGAATCACCAAAGCATTGAAGAGTGCAAAGGAGGATGAACTGAAGTTGAGTGATATATCTGTGGTACGTGAGTTTGAAGATGTGTTTCCAGAAGACTTGTCAGGATTGCCTCCGCAACGACAAGTGGAGTTTCTCATAGATCTAGTTCCTGGAGCGATCTCCATATCGTTTAGCGCCTTCAGAGATGCAAGAATTGTCTGGGCAGCTACAAGAGTTGCAAGACAAGGGTTTCATACGACCTAGTCATTCTCTATAGGGAGCGCCAGTGTTATTTGTCAAGAAGAAGGATGGTTCGCTACGTATGTGTATCGATTATAGAGAGCTGAACAAGTTGACAATTAAGAAGCGTTATCCTCTTCCAAGGATTGATAATTTATTTGACCAACTACAAGGATCGTGTTATCTCTCCAAGATAGACATTCGGTCAGGTTATCATCAACTATGTGTGCATGAGACGTTGGGTGGGGTGGGGGGGGAAACCATACCTATGACGGCGTTTCAAACGAGATACGGACATTTTAAGTTTACGGTTATGCCTTTTGGGCTAACCAATCTACCTGCAGTTTTTATGGATCTGATGAACAGAGTTTGTAAACCATACTTAGATAAGTGTGTTATTGTGTTCATCGATGATATCTTGATCTACTCAAAGACGAAGGAGGATCATGAAGTTCATTTTGGTTTAGTGTTGGGAATTGTTTACAGAGAAGGTGAAGTTTATTGCCAAGTTCTCAAGGTGTGAGTTCTGGTTGAAGAGTGCACTTTCTTGGTCACGTTGTCAATCATAATTGGTTTAAATGTGATCAGCAAAAATAGAAGCGGTATGAATTAAAAGACCCCTACGGACGCTTCTGAGTTTAAATCATTTTTGGGATGAGCGGTTATTACAGACGATTTATTAACAAAACTTTTCCAAAATTTTCTAACATCTTACCTGTTAACTAAAAAGAATCAGAAGATGGTGTGGGTGTGGAGCAAGAAGAGGCTTTTCAGACCTTAAAGAATAACTTGTGTGATGCACCAATATTGACGCTACCTGATGGAGTTGAAGATTTCGTAGTTTATTGTGATGCATCAAACCAAGGATTAGGTTGTGTACTCATGCAAAGAGGCAAAGTTATTGCCTATGCATCGAGGTAGTTGAAAATCCATAAGAAGAATTATACAATGCATGATTTAGAATTGGGATCTATTGTGTTTGCTCTTAAGATTTGGAGGCATTATATGTACGGTACTAAGAGTGTTATCTATACGGATCACAAAAGTCTTCAACACATTTTTGATCAGAAAGAGCTGAATATGCGTTGGAGGAGATGGATTGAGTTGTTTAGTTATTATGAGTGTGAGATGTGTTACATCCTGTAAGGCGAAGTTTGGGGGCTGATGCATTGAATAGGAAGGAGCGGCTGGAACCTAGACGTGTAAGGCTTATGGCAATGACTGTCCAGGCTGGAATGAGAGAAAAGATACAAGTAGCCCAGAGTGAGGCGCTTAAGCAAGAGAATATACTTATGGAAAATCTGCATGGTTTAGATCAACAGATGGAAAAGAAAGAGGGTGAGAGTTTGTATTTTATGGACCGTATATGGGTTCCATTAATAGGAGACGTGAGAACGATGATCATGGATGAAGCTCACAAGTCTAAGTACTCTGTGCATCCTGGAGCGGATAAGATGTACCATGATCTTCGTGATATGTACTGGTGGCCGGGAATGAAGAGAGATATTGCTACTTATGTTAGTAAGTGTTTGACATGTTCAAAGGTAAAGGCTGAGCATCAAAGGCCTTCGGGTTTACTGCAACAACCTGAGATACCTGAATGGAAGTGGGATAAGATCACTATGGATTTTATCACTAAGTTGCCTAGGTCAAAAAGTGGGCATGACACGATTTGGGTCATAGTCGATAGACTGACTAAGTCGGCTCATTTCCTGGCTATAAGAGAAGACTATAGTACTGAGAAATTGGCAAAGATCTACATTGATGAAATAGTCGCGAGACATGGAGTTCCTGTGTCGATTATTTCAGATAGAGATGGACGATTTACGTCGCGTTGCTGGCAGACTGTGCAAAAAGCTTTAGGGACAAGGTTGGATATGAGTACGGCTTATCATCCCCAAACGGATGGACAAAGTGAGCGTACGATTCAGACCTTAGAGGATATGTTGAGGGCATGTGTAATTGATTTTGGTGGTAGCTGGGATGTTCATCTACCATTGGCTGAGTTTTCTTACAATAATAGCTATCATTCGAGTATAAGATGTGCTCCGTTTGAAGCCTTGTACGGAAGGAAGTGTAGGTCGCCTGTTTTATGGGCTGAGATTGGAGAAAGTAGTTTGATTGGACCTGAATTGGTTCAAGAAACGACTGATAAAGTTGTGTTGATAAAGGAGAAGCTAAAAGCAGCGAGAGATCGTCAAAAGAGCTATGCTGATAATAGACGCAAACCATTGGAATTTGAAGTAGGAGATCGAGTAATGTTGAAAGTATCACCTTGGAAAGGTGTAATTCGTTTTGGGAAAAAGGGAAAGTTAGCACCGAGATATGTAGGACCATTTGAGATTCTTGAAAGGATCGGTCCTGTAGCTTATCGATTAAGGTTGCCTGAGGAATTGAGTGGAGTACATGATACGTTTCATGTGTCAAACTTGAAGAAATGTTTGGCGGATGCTAGTTTGCATGTGCCATTAGATGAGATAAAGGTTGACAAAACTCTTCGTTTTGTTGAGGAACCTGTAGAGATTATGGACCGTGATGTTAAGAGGTTAAAACGTAGTAAGATATCGCTTGTGAAAGTTCGTTGGAATTCTAAGCGTGGTCCTGAGTTTACTTGGGAACGCAAGGATTATATGAAGTCTAAGTATCCTCGGTTGTTCGTCGAGCAAGCTGGTAAATCGGCTAGTTAAATCTCGGGACGAGATTTCCTAAAGGAGGGGATACTGTGACAACCATGATTTGAGCAGGTTAGTTAAACCGTTAGTATTGACTTATGTGCCTGTTGCAATATATGGTGTATGTGATTCTGTGTGTTTATATGAGTTTATGTGGGTTATGTGAGGTATTGGTAATCAATCCACTGAGTGTGATCATCTCAATGAGATTGGAATAGTGGTGAAATTGGTTAAGTTCATTTCGTTCACTTTTGAGTGACAAGGAAATGATTATTGAGATTTGAGCGTTTCCGTGTTAAATGTGTAAGTATTATTACGTATACGTATTTTTGTGTTAGTAATCTAAGATAGGTTTAGATTTTTAAGTGGTAAGTTAAGAATAATGAAAAAAAATTCTATTTTAGGAAAGTTAGGTTGAAAATGAAAAGTTAAAAAGTTATTTTTAAAAGTCTAGTGAATTTCGTTTAAGCAAAAAGGTATAGTCAAATAAGTTAAGGTTTTTATAAAAATTTAAGGAAATACAAATAATTATATAATTAATAAAAAGAAAAAAAAATATACAAAGGGCCTAGTCGGCCGAATAAAAGGAAAAAAAGAAAAGAAAAGAAAAAGAGAAGAAAAGAATTGTATTAGGAAACAAATTCTAAATAGTCTTTATCTAGGATTACTTTATGAGCCTATAAATACAAAAAAATAAAATACCTAAACCCCTATTGTTGTTCGACCGATCCAAAGAAGAAGAAGAAGAAAATTTTTAGGGTTTAAGGTATTTTCTAATTCTTTGTTTAATTCTAGTTCTTATTTTAATTCTTGTAATCTAAGTATGATGGATTAGGTTTAATCATGAAAATAAATTAGGGTTTTAAATTTTCTGGAGTTTATAGTTTAATGAATTTCTAAAGGCTATTTGTAAAAGGGTAATGACTTTGGGAGAGCTAGAAGAGGTTCATAAGACATATGTGTAGCATGGTGAATTTTGGTTTGAATTATGGAAGTGTTTAAGTGGTACGTTTAGGACGCGTAAGTGAGTATAAAATTCTGCCAAAACCAGAAAATTTAAAGTGTAGCATTGAAGTGTAAATGGCATATGTAGGAGTT
>BQNB010191938.1:0-11657 GCA_026074375.1 Tanacetum coccineum
TGGCTTTTTCTCCTATAAGCTCTTAACCGGACTAATATACGTGCTGTTTTTGGAGATTAAACTTAAATCAACAATTTTTATGTAGTGTATAACAAAAATTTTAGTCTTAGTTCAAATTTATACTTGAATTTTTCAAAAAGAAGTCTACTTTATATATAAAAAAAATATGATGAACAAATAAAAAATTATAATAATAATAAAAACTGTGGGCTGATAAAAGTTTACTACCTCTTGCCGGCTCACAACCGATGTGGTAGTCTTCTAAAGAAAGCCCATAGTAAGAATAAAAATCCGAGACTGATAAAAGTTTGATGCATCTTGCCGGCTCACAACTAATGTTGCAACCTTTTAAAAGGTCGAGGGTTACAATTGCATAAATGTTATGTTTAAGTTAAAATTAATAAATAGATCTCTTTTTGTTAAATTCAAATATGCTTTTAAACTTTGACTATTCCATTTTAAGTTTTTAAATAAGCTATGTATATACGGGAAACTAAAGAGTTTTTGAAACCTAAGGTCCGTGAGTCTCGATACTAGTCTATGTGGGGTGTCAAAAGCCTAGTCACTTAGCCGCAAGGTTGGGATGTGCCAAGACGAAAGTCGCTACATGGGATGATCTCGCCTTCAAACTCGTTATTCTTGAGTGGAACGTGAAAACATAGAATTTTGCAAAACGTTGATCCATGGTTGAAATTCAAAATAGCACATTTACCTAAGATATAATAATTATCGAGAGTGAAAAGTTCACAAGTTGCAAATATGAGTAGTGTTTGAATTTAGCGGTGATTTTGTTTTAAGTTTGGTTTGGAGCAAGTGAAAAGTCGGGGATGATGAATTTATCCTTTTTGGGGCATTCTCGGATCGAAATGCATCTTGTTCTATGATCCTTAACAGTTATGGAAATAACGAAAGTCAGAATATTCTAGATAGTTGCTAAAAAAATGGAAAAAGTTTTGAAAAATGGGAAAATAGGGTGTTTTAAAGCTTGTGATTTCTTAACTCTCCCCACAAAAATCTTTGCTACTTTCCAAAGATTTAGTTTGGGAAAGTTTTGAGGTATTTGGTTTTAGGGCATATAATATTGCGTGAGGACACGGCAATTACTTAGTTTGGGGAATTTTGATATGTGAGAAATCACATATCCTTTCTATATCAAAAATGGCCTTTAAATGATCAAAATGTGCAAAAATATGCTTGTATTTGTGTATTTTGTTGTTTGTGAATGTGTAGGTACGGATAATGCAAAAATCACAAGAAAACGGTCAAAATCGGACAAACACGGACACGGGAACGGATAGAGTGCACAAGAGCCGGAAGTTTCTAGCAAAAAGGTCATCAAAAGTCAACCCTTGGTCAACAATGGTCAACCCACAAAATACCAAAACCCTCAAAACACCCAAATGAGCCTTAATGTTAAACCTATTTCACTAAAAGTCCAAAAACCCTAACTCCGTTAAATCCTTAGATAACTATCACTAACGGTTGTTAAGTCATTTACCCTTAAAACCTTTTATCCTAACCCATAAACAAATCCAGCCCATAACCCACGGCCCATTTCCCTTTAATATAAAACATGGCCCAAGTCAAAAGGTTTTAAACCACTCGGTCAAATGTTTAAACGAGTAACAAAGTAAAAAAGGGCGCCAAAATTAGTTGCCACTATTCATCTATCGTCTTCATTTTTACTTGCGTAAAATCAAAGGGTAAATCTCAATTAATGACGTAGAACAAAGATTCGAGTACCAAGTAATGAGTCAGCATCAAAAATCATCATCAAAGCTCTCTCATTGGCTAGAATTGACAAGGGAATGACATGCGGGATCCTAAAGAAACACACAAGGAATGATTTTTTTTTACTAAATCCTTTGTTAAAGAAGCACACAACTTCTTACTTAAGGGATTGCCAGCTTGGCAATCCGTGTGCACACTTATTGATCAAACGACCTAGAATGAGGATCCAATGATTGCAAGAAATGGACGCATGAGATTAAAAGATCAAGAGGAGCGTTTGAGACCTGGAAGCTTCTTCTCAAGCCTATAAATAAAGGGGCACCCTCACTCACAAGGATATCTAGGAGTAGTGATAGAGAGTAGCTTTTAGAATTAGCTTATGTAATTTTCAAATCGTTTTTAGCTTATAGATTTCTACTTAATGTAACCTTCTCTTAAGTTTGTAATCAATTTTATATTAGTAATAAAAGTTTGTTTTTCTTATTAATCAATTGTCACTTTAAGTTTTCCTTAAATCTAAAACTGTTTGATTAAGCTGTGTTTGTTCACATAAGCTCACAAGCTCTTATTTTTGTTCACATACGCTCACAAGACCCAACGATATCTAGGCTCTTCCAGTTGCTAGGACTAAAAGTAAGCTACATTAAGTATCTTACGTTCAACTCGCATATCTATCTAACAGCTAAATCAATAGATCTTTGGGGGGGGGGGGGGGGGGGGGGGGGGGGGGGGGGGGGGGGGGGGGGGGGGGGGGGGGGGGGGGAGCTTATTGACATTTCTAATCCACAAAATCAAAATATCCAAAAAGCTATTTATAGAACGCAAAGAGTCTACTAGTAACGAAGGAACGAATGATACCTCCTAATACGACGTACTAAATCAACATGAGTTATTCTAAAGGAAAAGCTGGAGCTTGTTGATAACTCATTTGAGCTAATCTGAGCCATTAGTTTAGAGGCAAAGGCTCCTGTTAAGTTCTTCTTATGCTATTAGTAGGATTATTATTTTTAAACACAATTTTGTCATCCCCTACTTTTACGGTAATTTTTCTTTTAAACACATCAATCTTATCGTGAGCAGTAGACAAGAATGGTCTTCATAGGATAAAAGGGACTTTAATATTCTCAAGCATATCTAAAACTATAAAGTCTACTAGTAAGACAAATTTATTAATACCTACTAATACATTTTCCGCTATTCCCTTAGGACGTTTTATTGTTCTATCTACCAATTCAATTATTAACTTAGTAGGAGTCAATTCACATAATCCTATATTGGTAAAGGTTGAGTAAGGCATAACACTTACGCTAGCTCCTAAGTCAGCTAAGGATTTTTCAAAACAAATATTATTGATATAACAAGGTATAGTAAAACTTCCTGGGTCTTTTTCCTTTGGAGGTAGAGCATCTTCAAGAATAGCCGAGGCAGGCATGTTCATTGGTGCTTAGATTTGGTATCCCATTATCTGCTTACCCATAAGTAAACTCTTTAGTGCCTCCTTTTCTTCATAACTATCATCAATCAATCGACTTGGGAACGGAATTATTGATCGATTTGGCTTGAAAAACTGCATCATGTTCCGGTGGCTCGATACGGCGTATCACACAGGCTTAATACAACGTATTGAGGGCATGTAAGTTTTAACAGTAGTCGAGATCGACTTGACATGATCTCTTAGATTTGTTTCAGTTGAGCTAGGAAGACTTCCAGATCCCCCCTCTTGAAGTACTTTGCTCATTTGCCTGATTTGAATTTCTAAAGCTTTGATCAAGGCTCATTGGTTTCTAATAGCAGCATCTATTGCAGCTCGAATTTCCTTGATCAAGTTAGAGTTTACATCATGCCTCTTTGCTGATTCAACTATAAACTTGCTCAGTAATTCTTCCATTATTTGTCTTCGCTCTTGATATGAAGGATTTCCACTATCTCTTGGGTAGAATCCTGGAGTAGTTGCTCTATATATTCCTCCTTGAGGGAATGGCACCCCTAACTGATTGTAATATGCTTCCTCAAGTGTTTTTCCTTCTTTTAGTGGACAATCCTTAGTATAGTGCAGTCTACTACATGATTCACAACTACTTGAGAAGCATACACTATTTCATTCACTTTCTTGATTTCCCTTTCAAGGTTGTTTAGTTGAGCTTGAATAAAAGCTAATCCATCAGAAGTATCAGTGCTTCTAGTCCTAGTAGATGTTCCATTGTGCCATTTTTGAGAATGATCGGCCATATCTTGGACGGCTTTCTTAGCATCAGCAGCTTTCATAGATGGTATGGCACCCTTGGAATTAAGAATTTGTCTAGTAGGTACATCCAATCCTTTGTAAAATGAGATCACTTCCTGCATATCCGTTAAGTAATGTTGAGGACATCTTAATAATAGTTCTTTCAAGCGCTCCCAAGCTTGATAAAGAGTTTCATCGGGCTCTTGTTGAAAGTTATTGATTTCCTCCATCTTTTTAGCAGTTAAGGCCGGTGGACAGTATTTGCTCAAGAATTTATTCTTAAGAGTTTCCCAAGTATCAATTGAACCAGCTGGTTTGTTTCTTAGCCATCGATTTGCGGCTCCAGTAAGCGACATAGGGAAAACTCGAAGCATTATCTGATAATCTGTTACATCAGGTATGTGAAATAAGTCAACAATCTCAAGAACCTTCTCAATGTGTTCATTGGCATCTTCATTATCTGATTTGCTGAAAGTATTATCACGTAGTTCTTTAAGAAATTGTCCCTTTAATTCAAAGTGGGCCTTATCATCGAACTTAGGCCTAGCAATTCCCGATCCATAATCTTCTTGGGTCTTCATCATGTATCCTTCCATAGTTAGTTCCCCTATTGCTTTTGTAACTTCTTCTTCAAACTGATCTTCGTGATCAGAAAATAAATCGAATTCTGGTGAACTCGAATAATCAAGACTCGGTGTCTTGAAAAGCTTCCTTGTTGAATGAAATACTCATTTAGGTTCTTTGAAAGGTGTAACGAGATCTTTGGTTGAACTCCTAGTCATGCACTCCTGAAGCAGAGGATAAATTATCAGTAGGATATGCTCCAAAGATAGAAAACTTAGAAAACTATAACGAGAACTGAATACGAAAAATACAATATGCTGCTGTATCAGATGATCGATACGCCATATTCAATTGACTAAATACGCCGTATTGATCTGTTGAATATGAATACGTTGTATCTGCGTCGAAAGGTTATTACGCCGTATTTAATGTACTGAATACGTCGTATCTATTATTCGATCAGAACAGTAACGAAAAAGAAAAACAACGCAGAAAATTTAAAACATAATATGCAATAATATACACTGCAAACTAATCTAAATTAAACTAAGTTAAAAATACTAATAAATAAGAATTAAACAATTTCACTCCCCGACAGCGGCGCTAAAAACTTGATGTGTCGTTGTGCGTAGGTATTATTTGTTATCAAGTTTTACTATTTATATTTTGCCGACTAAACCTAAGAACAACACTAACGGGCAGTGTACCCGATCAGATGTAGATTCGTTGGTAAGTAGGGTGTCAATTACTAAGAGCGATAACGTTAAAACTTAATTATCAGTATCTAAGTTAGTCCTAAGCTATTCTAAGTTATACCTAAGTTAAACCTAAACTAATGGTAAAACGGGTTTTTAGCCTGAGAGACTGGTACGAGTTTGGGTTTACCTAGACTGAGATAGGGCGAATAACATATACAAATTTGATAGTTAGAAGATAGAGAAGCGATCAAACCTTATGTAAGGAAAACGTATTAACCATGTTTAATCAAATATAATGCTGGTTTTAGTTCATAAGTGCAATGATTGTCCTATCTCATTGTTGATATATCATTTCTAGACTTACACGGTACTTATTCCTAAGACCTAGACTTGGCAATTCTGTTACAATTAACCAAATCCGCATAAACCTCTTCGCGGTTGCTTATAATCTATCTTAGGAAACAATAATGGTAATCTTTTCGAACCCTAGCTCAAGGAGACTTTACTAACTTACTGCTTAACGGCTCTTTACATACTAGTAGTCCACTGGTCTAAATCTTTACATAAGGAATCAGAACGTTACTTGGTGATCCTAGGTCACCTGCTAGTCCAACTTGTTCACTAAACCATGAATAAAGACAGCACGTTACTTGTGATACTATTGCTCTAGATATATAAATTGCAATATGGAGAGCTATCCTGGTATCTAGTCCACTTGGTCTATTTTCTAGACCCAGTTGAATGATAAGTCGCATACTTAAGCACATAAACAAATATAAATTGATAAACATAAGACAACACACAATTTACAAGAAGCAATCAGAATAAACATAAACCAAACATTAAACTATTATAATCATGGCTAATACCTAAAGGTATTAGCCAATAGCCATTGTAAAGAATACACGTTGATATACTAACAACTAAGGTAACCTAACCAAGTTAATGAATGATACCAACAATCGAACGTATATTAAGAGTATAAGACAATACAAGGGTTTCCTATGGATTGAAAGGCGTTGCAAGACCTTCGTTTCTCCTCTTTTCTTCTAAAAATTGAATCTGGTGGTTACTGCCTTTCTCTTAGTCTTTGGTATACAAATTGCACACTAAATTCGTATTTAGGGCTCGATATTTATAACCTTTAGAATTTGGTCGATACGCCATATTGGATGTTATCAATACGGCGTATTAGGGTTTTCTTGGAGTGGGGACCACGATAAATATCTTCCAGAATCTTTCATGAACCGTCAGTGGATACGGCGTATGAGTCTTCATGTATACGGCGTATTGGTCTTTATATCTTCGTGGTTTCTTGTGAAGTTCAGACGTAGATACGCCGTATCTTTCTTGATGGATACGACGTATAGGTTGTCAGAACAGCAGATTCTTGATTTCTTCGTTTAAGCTCCAAAATGCGCGCCTTTTAGTTAAACTTCATCAATTGATCCATATTTACTACAAATAACAAATATAAGCAATTAAGTACCAATTCATGCATAAATTAATATAGAATGAGCAATCTATATGGGAAAAATGATGCTATAAAATAGACTTTATTTGATGTCATCAACTCCCTTCTCATGACACTTTCAAAAGTCGAATCATTTTTTATAAGTGCATCAATTTTTGAGGCGGAGCCTTTAAAACCAAGTCTTAATGTTTTTAAACACATTCTCTCGTATCTTCTTTGTGTGTTTAAAATATTTCACTATGTATATATTTATCATAAAACCAAATATAAAATTATAAAACCCATAAAAGCAAAATACAAAATCGAAAAATTTCAAAAACACCAATAATATTCTTCTTCGATATGTCTCTCGAAAATTGATAATATTTACGTCCCTAGAAATGTCGTTTAATAATGACACAAGAATGTAAATAAAGTTTGAGCGAGACTTTCTAAAATCTTTCAAAACATGTCTTCTCTAAATTTTCTATGACTTCTGATTACTTCTGATCAGAACTTAGTTTTAAAGAAAATAAAAGTGTACGCTTCAGTGTGCTTTATCTTCAAAAGAAGAGAAATCTTCTGGTTTTCAAGCATTCTTATCAAAAACTTTTCAAAAGTATGCTCAAAATATACGATTTCTAAGTAAATGTCAACTAAGAACTCATATTTTTAAAGAAATGAAAATGTTCATTTATTTACATTATTCTTCAACAACGGGAAGTCCATATCTTCTCGGTCTTAAGAAAAGTCATATAAACATTCAAAGTTTTGAATGCTCAAGAGAAGTACTAAGGAAATGATATTTCATAAGATAAATTAAAAATCATTTTCATGTTGAGCATAATTTTTTCAAGACATTTTCAAAAGAAATATTTAAAATCTTTTAAAATTGTGTGTTCAACAAACTCCACTATAAGTTTTCACTCCAATCTATTTTTGAAGGGGAGCATAAATTTTAAAATTATCTACAAGTGGTTCATTCAGGATGCAACATTATTTTCCCAATGCTCGGTCATTCTACAAGTGGATCAACGAACATTAACCTGTATTTTAATTCACTTGTTAAATCAAAAATTACAACCACATATGCAATTTTAAGGGGTAGAATAGTGAATAAAATGTGCTCAATATGGCCTAACTCGGATAAGATCTTTTGAATATAAGTACGTTCCAAACTTCGCATTTCATAATATGATGCATATGTGTAGGGGAGCTTTTTAGTGAAACAAAAAACTTTTAATGTGTGTCAAATGATTTCTCAAACACGTTGACTGATTTTTTAAATGGCTTTATGGATACGATGATAATACCCAAAGACCGACCAACTGATGATAATCAAGGAGACATAAGGCGGTTATGGATAGGTATTATGTTCCATGATCCAGCCAGAACCGGAAGGATCTATCCAGGGACACTCCAATAAATAGAGTAAAAGTCCTTGGGCATGATTGAAAAAGGAGTAAAGTGAGATTGGAAAGAATGTTATCCAAGGCATGAGTTATCACCAGAACAATCCCAACATGGTGATAATGAGGACGCGTTGGTTTAACATTGAAGGGGTTGAGGAATGAAAAAGAATTGAAAGGATAAATGGTCTAAAGAAAGAAGCCATATATTCATTTAGGCAGAAACCAGGTCAATGCATAATCTATCGGTAATCACAAAGCTGATTTTGGTATTGAAGACAAGTCATCATGGACCCAATGATGCAAGGCACAACCCTCCCAGCTACTCAGGTCTCAAAAGAAGTTTGGTTCATTTCTCACGGAGTACAACACGTTTCCATCGACTATTGATCTGTATAGTTTTAATATGTATAATAATATAACGATAATGAAATTCCTAAACTACCCTTGAGGACAAAGGTAGTAAGAAAAATCACACGAAAATATTCTACGTAAGAAACCGGTAAGTGATTACCGGGTCGTTTTCCCAAAGATTTATGAAATTGAGACTTCGTTTGTTATTTGGACAATGATTTGAATGGGATTTCAAAGATTTTTGATTGATTATCTAATTCTACAATTAAAACAATTAAAACATTCAATTAAAAACAATTAAGCAACTAGACAATTAAACAAATACGGGAATTAAAGAAACGCGACTATTAAAACCCTATTTTAACAAAACTTAATCTTAAAATTATTTTCTAAACTTTTTCTAATCCTATTTTACTATTAAAAGGAAAAGCTAAGGAAATTCTAAAACGAGAGTGATCAAAAATTAAAAACGAAGAAAACGAGAGTGGGGATTAAATCCCGTTCTTTAATAATTGATTTTAATAAACTTTAACCCTACGCAAGAAATTTTTTAACCTAAGCCTAGAAATTGATAAAAGAAAATTTTAGAAAAAAGAAAATTATTTTTTTATTTATTTTTCTATTTTTTATGAATTTTTAAAGATTTAAATAAAGAAAAATGACTAAAAATAGCAAATGTAATTCTAAAAATCTAGAAAAATTATAGAAAGTGTAAAATAAGATGACTGGTTTTATAAAAATAACTACTAAAAATAAGCTAAACAAATAAGCCCTAATAAAACGAAAATAAGCTACGACTTTTTTAAGGAAAAGGAAAATGAAAACGTGTATAAAGAATAAATGAGGGAGAGTATAATTGGATGAGCTATTGAAGCACAACGGTTACTATGTGTTGAGTGGGGGACGTATGTGTGCTATAAGGGAGGTCATGGGTTCGAACCCCATGACTTTCCTTTTCCCATTTTTTTTTTTGAAAACTCAAAAAGCAAAGTTGTAAAACTAATGAAGACTAACAGATTTTATAAAAACAATTATTTTAGAAAACCTGAAATAAGCTAGAAAACTGCTTAAAGAAACTAACATATTACTTAACTATATTTTTACTTTTTTCAAAACTTAATAAGCTCAAAGAATGAAATAAGCTAACTCTAAGACTAATTAAGCTATTTATAAGCTAAGCCTAACCTAATAAGCTAATCTAAGCTAGAATTAAGCACAGAACACAAGCCATAAGCTGAATTATCAAATTAAGCACTTTGGTGACTTAGCATACCAAAACAGACAAACAGGCACTTTTGTGCTTATTTTTAAGCACACAAACGGATCCTTATGGAAATAAGCCTTACACCTATTTAAACATAGACCAAAAAACTACCTGAAACAGCTTTTAAAACAAAGTTTGAAAATCAGGAGCTCAATAAAAAAGCTGGTTGAAAACAGCTGAAACACTCAGAACATGCTGATTAGATTTTTTTTTTGGATTTCAAAAAGACAAAGTGCTATATTTGAGCTTAAAAACAGATGTGTAAATAAGCAGGATTTTGTAAAATAAGTTCAAATAGATTGACTATGATCTATAAACTATTTGTATTTTAAAAATTAAAACCTAATGACTAAATTTACCCTCTGAATTTTGAACTTGAAAATAGCTTTTTGTCTGTTTTCCCTATCTGATGCATATGACACTTAAGTGTCCAAAACTCAAATCCAAAAGTGCAGGCAACAAAATTTGATTCTATACTACCAAAAACACCAAAGTGAATACAAATTAAACTACCAATTTAGCTAAAACTAACTAGAGTTTATAATGCTATTTTAACTAAGCCTATACTAACAGATTCTACTAACTACCTACTAACTTGATTTTAACTGAATTAAGCTACCAAAACTTAAAAAACCAGAACCTATAAACTTAAAATTTAAGTTTAAACTGAATTCAAAAGGTCAAATGGACTTAAGCAGTACTAACCTTAGTTAGTACTGCTTGTCCCAAACACCCCTTTAATTCTGTCAAACTCATATTTAGCTTATAGATTTGAGTTTTAAAGTTAGAAAATGAGATACCAGATTATAACAAGCTTTTAACACAACTACTTAACAGATTTAAACTACTAATTAAGCCAGAATTTTAAGCTAACTAATTATGCTATATTTTTTTGGTTTTTTGACAGGTTTTATAAAATAGCAAGCAAATTAAAATCTAAGCTAACTAAAGAACATATTAAGCATTAGATGACTAAAATAAGCAGTAATAAGCAGATCTAAACTACAAATAAGCATACAATAAGCAGATGAAGCAGATTAAAGCTAATAGTACAAATTTAAGCTAGAATGTAAAGAAGAAACTTACAGGAGCCTTTGCTCTAAACAAGGCTAAGATTAAGCTCAAATGAGCTATCAACAAGCTCCAGCTTATCTTTAGATAAGCTGGTGAGGTCCTGGAAGTCCTTCCATGATTGACTTCCCTTCCATGTTAAGCTGAGGTAATTTTTAGGGGTAGATTGAGTATGATAAGCTCAACTAAGCTTTTGAGAGCTTGGTTGAGCTATTAGCCAGCTTAAAAGTAGATTAAAGAACTTATGAGCTTATGTGAACAAAAATAGAGCTTATTCAAACAATTATGTATCAAAGTAAAGCATTAAGAACAATTGATCAATTATGAAAAACATAATTTTATTACTAATTAAAACTGGTTACAAACTAAAAATAAAAGTTACATTAAGTAGAAACCTATAAGCTAAAAACGATTTGAAAATTACATAAGCTAATTCTAAAAGCTACTCTCTATCACTACTCCTAGATGATCCGTTGTGAGTGAAGGGGGTCCTGTATTTATAGGAGAGAATAGATGCTTCTAGGCCTTGTGAACACGCTCCCCTTGGTCTTGATCATTGATCCGTCCGAATCAACACGTATAAATATATATAATATATAAATACGTAATAATAAGGAGGATAATCAATAATATATAAATACGCTCCCCTTGGTCTTGATCATTTCCGTTTACACATATCTTATTTGAAAAATCACAATCGTAAAACGAAATAGTCTTAGTCCAACATCGGCCACGCCTCCGACACGATCTAGCAAACATATTTCGACCTTGGATTATTATCATTATTATATTTATATATATTTTTTTTTGTTCATACAATTTTTTTTTGCTATAATCATAATATATCACCGGTGCCTTTTATCTCGATGCCACATCGATAGCGAGTCGA
>BQNB010191940.1:0-11657 GCA_026074375.1 Tanacetum coccineum
GAAATACGTATTACAGGTGGCAATTTTAGACCCATTAGTTAATTTGGGTCTAGTTGGATAAATATTTTTAAAGGATGAGGTCTAGATGGGTATCTTTTAAATTTATAGACGAGTCTAGCATTTTTCCCTTAATATTATAGATGAGTCTCTCTTAAATTTATAAATGGGTCTAGATGGGTCTAGCATTTTTCTCTTAATATTATAGATGGGTCTAGTTGGGTAAATATTTTTAAGGGATGGGTCTAGTTGGGTCTCCCTTAATATTTATAGATGGGTCTCGTTGGGTATAACATTTTTCATCAGTTTCTAACGTTTTTATACGTTTTCGACCGATTTCGCACGTTTTTGACGGTTTTCGATCGATTTCGTCAATTTTCGACCGATTTTAGACTGAATTCGACCGTTTTAGACTGAATTCGACCGATTTCGCACGATTTTGACTGTTTTCCACCGATTTCGACTGTTTTCCACCGTTTTGACCGATTTTGACCGTTTTGGACCGATCTCGATCGTTTTTAACCGTTTCCGACCGATTTCATCCGTTTTCGACCGATTTTGACTTTTTTCCATCGTTTTAACCGATTTCGAAAGTTTTTCACCGTTTTTGACCGATTTCGACCGATTTTGATCGTTTTTAACCGTTTTTGACCGATTTCGACGGATTTTGACCGATTTCGACTATGTTCTATTGTTTTTGACCGATTTCGACCGATTTCGAACGTTTTTAACCGTTTTCGACCAATTTCAACCGATTTCGTCCGTTTTGATCGTTTTTGACCGATTTTGATCGTTTTTGACCAATTTAAACCGATCTGGGCCGTTTTTGACAGATTTTGAATGATTTCGACGGATTTTGACCGTTTTCAACCGATTACGCACGTATTCGACCAATTTCGCACGTTTTCGACTGTTTTTGACCGATTTCGACGGATTTTGACCGTTTTTGACTAATTTCGCATAGTTTTGCACGTTTTCGTCCGTTTCCTTACCTTTTTATACATATTCTTACGTTTTTCAACGCTTAAATACGTTTTTGAACATTTTTAAATGTTTTATCCATTTTAGTACTTTTTATAAAAATGTATAAAAGCATACGAAGACGTATAAAATCATACAAAATGCATAAAAACGAACAAAACGTAGGAAAACGAAGAATGGAGAAGGACGTATGTGAACGAATAAGATCATACAAAAATGGACGAAAACGTACAAAAACGTTTAATGACGTTTAAAAACGGACAAAATGTTCAAAACCGTTCAAAACAACTTGAACACGTACGAGAACGTTCAAAAACGAATGAAAATGGTCGAAAACGCACGAAAACGGTCACAAAGATCCGAAACGGACGGAATCAGTCGACAACGGTCAAAGTCGGTCGAAATCGATCAAAATCCGTCAAAAACGGTCTAAATCGGTAGAAAACGATCGTAAACGGACAAAATCGATCGAAAACGGTCAAAATCGTCGAAAACGGTCAAAATCGTCGAAAATGGTCGAAAGCGGTCGAAAACTGTCAAAATCCGTCAAAAACGGTCGAAAATGAATGAAATCGATCGAAAACGGTCAAAATCAGTCGAAAACGGTCAAAATCAGTCGAAAACGGTCGAAATCGGTAAAAAACGGTCGACATCGGCGGAATACGGTCGAAATAGGTATAAATCAGACGAAAACGGTGGAAAACGTCCGAAATCGGTCGAAAGCGGTCGAAATCGGTTGAAAATGGACGAAAACGGTCGAAAACGGTCGAAAACGGACGATAACAGTCAAAATCGGTCGAAAACGGTTGAAATAGGTTGAAATCGGTCGAAAACGGTCAAAATCGGTTGAAAACGTATACAAACGTAAAAAACAAATGAAAAATGCTATACCCGACAAGACCCATCTATAAATATTAAGGGGGACCCAACTAGACCCATCCCTTAAAAATATTTACCCAACTAGACCCAAACCCATCTAGACTCAAACCCATGTAGATCCATCATCTTAAAAGACCCATCTAGACCTAAACCCATCTAGACCCAAACCCATGTAGACCCATCTTCCTAAAAGACCCATCTAGACCCAAACCCATCTAAGTCCCATGGCCCAGCCCAACCTAACCCAACCATTTTGCCACCTCTAATATTTACAGACATTGCTTAACTGAGTTAGCCAAGTAACATTATCAAAGATTAGTCATCCAGTACACAAAGAAGAAGGAGGCTCTTTGGTCGGGTCGAAAAGAAAACAGGTTATGAGTCAAGAAATATAGTTAAAAAAGAAAAAAAAAACATCATCAGAGAAAACGTCATTTTTAACCTTGATATAGTAAAAGTTATGAGTTGGGATGGGATAAATAGTAAAAGTTATTACAAAAACAAAAGGTTATTGAATGAGAAATTTTCTTAAACACTTGGGCATTCTAAAATTACATTAAAAAGGTGTATTTTGTGTTTGAAAGTTTGTGGGTGATGGAGAAGAAGAGAAGGTGACATTAAAGAAGAAAACATGCCATATCAGCCTCACACTAGTGATGGCATGTCCACTTTTAGTTGATGTGTAAATTTACGGGTTGGTGATACCAATACTTTCTAATTTTTTTGTATTTTTAATTTCTTTTTTGTTTCTATAATTTTTTTTGTATTATAAAACTGTGAAATAAAAAAATGAAACATAAAATATAAAGTTTGATAAGTCAAAAGTAATAAAACATGAAAAATACAAAGCTCGAAGCTGTGTTTTCTTGTTAATAAAGTGAATAAAATTGCCTAAAAAATACGAAACAAAGACTAAAGTTTTACAAGTCAAAAATTGTAAAATGTAAAATATATAGATCGAAAAAACATAAAAAAATTGTCTTGTCAATACAACGGGTATTAAGGGGGTTATTGGATGTACAAAAATACTAGGGGTAACAAATAATACCCTGACATATTTATATCACAACGTCTCAGCACACCACAATCACACAGCCAACTACTCACACACACACACATTAAGTAAATTTTCAGTTTTGCATAAATCATTTCAAAATATAATTCGTAGGTTATCCAATAATTTAGAATAGGTACAAAATTGGTCCAACACCCGTTTACTCTAATCCCTCAGACCTCGCCACACACTTCACACACACACAACACAAGATAATAAAATGACACACATACCGCACACACACAACACACTGACAACTTACGACTCGTGTTAGACCAGAATCCACACGACATGTAGATTTGGAATAATTTGACATATACGTATGATTTGGATCATTGACATGAACTAAAAGAACACTATTATTGCATGAAACCGGAAAGCATTAAAAAAGGTTATGAAACCCATACATTAATCTTTAGCACACAACACAACTGAACTAGGATTGCTAGTCTATCACAATAAGCTCCTACATAAGAGGACTATACAAAATATGAAATAGGCTACTTGTTTAAACTTCATCAATCAACGATGCGATCACCAACATCAAAATACCCGAGAAACACAATAGTACAACCCCTTGAATTTAGACCTAGTTATATTTTCAACAAATTCAATTAAGTCATGAAACTTCATGATTTGAAAATCAAATAAAAGACATATGTCCTATATAAAATCACATTTGCCATGACATTAACTCATTGTGTTCTTGAGTAACTTAAATATAACTGTAGACTACATGGACTATAATGTCAAACATCTCACTTTTACATTAAATCCATGACAATGAAATCAAAAATTGATAAAATTTGAGTGGTTTTTCAAACACATTAAAACATGAGGTATTATTTTCCTAATAATTATGAATTCCAGATTTAGAAATTATATTTCAAACATAAGCACTAAAATGTACTTCAATAAATACATATAAATTATGTATTGAAACGTAAATTATGAAAAAAAAATAGTACAAGCTGATTCATGTCTGAAAAAGAGAACGGCGGCCGAATGGGACCAAATAAAATTAAGAAAGAGAGTGTCATTTTTTATTAAAAGAATAGCACGTGAAAAATAAAAAAGGACACTCTCCATAAGTAAAAAAGCCATTCTCCATTAATAAAAAATACTTGTTCAATCCATTTTTGGTTAAAAAAATCTTTGTGTTTGTATATGAGGGTTTTGTGGATTTATCTAGAGAAATATTTTTTTTAGTTTGTTTTAAGCTGATTATTTTATCTTTCTTTAAGCATGTAATTTTTATAGCAAGGTAATTTGTATTATTTTTAAAAGATTATGTTTTCATGTTATATCTTGTAGTGTGTGTGCTATTTGACCAACATTAAAGCCTTTCAACCATCTCCTAACATACATTATAGTTTCATTTATCAATATTTATTTTCATATACCAATATTTAAGGTTATTCACTTTCATTAAAGTTTATTTATACACTTTACTTGTTTTTAATATTGAGATTAATCAGATCTACTTTAATGTGATTTCAGCTTTTTTTACACGAGCTTCCTGCCAAAGGCACCGTGTAAGTGCTTCAAACACTCCACCGGTTAATATGTTTGTCGCAACGCTTAATCAAAACCCTAAACTGTTTCGAGCTTTTCATTTATGATAAAGCCGGAAATTAGTATCGGGTTCTCGATCGGCGTTTCAGAAAACGTATTATTAACGGTGGTTTGGTTTGAAGCGCTAACACGGTTACCTTTGGTAGGAAGTTCATGTCTGCAAAAAAAGCTTGAATAAAGCTTCAATTGATATGATAATCTTCAGTGGTCAAAAACAAGAAAGTGATATAAATAAACTTTAATGAAAGTGAATAGCCTTTAATATTGGAGATTGAAAATAAATATTTGATAGACGTAAACTTGTAAATGTATGTTTAGGAGGTAGTTGAAAGGATTATATGTCTGTCAATGCACACACTAACAAAATTTAACATCAAATCATAATTTTTTTTTTTAAATATAATTACAAATTAATTTTCTATTAAAATTACATTCTTATAGAATAATCAGCTTTAAACAAAACTATAAAATCATTGTCTATAGATAAATCCACAAAACCCCTCACACAAAACACAATGATTTGTTTACTAAAAACAAAACATCAAAAAGGATAGTACATTCTTTTAAGAATATAAAACATAAAAAAAAGAGCATTATCAAATTTATACACAAACTCAAAATTAATCAACTAAGTAAGTTTACATATTTTCACCAATAATTAAGCACATATATTATGACCACATATTTGAACTTTTTTAGCAAACAAAAAAAACACAAGTTAACTAAATGGGTGTTTGTTTAAGTTTATATAGACAGGTTATTTGGATTATCTTGATTTTGGATATTTTGGAACCTTTTCGGCATGTAGGAAGCTTTTGATGTTCATAATAGGATTATGAAAAAGAAGAAGAAAAATTTAAAATTAGCCGCAAAAAGTAACATAAGCGAAACCTCATAAGTCATAAGCCGTATATAAGCTTAAGACAAAACACCCTTAAGTTTTAGTACTTATTCCGGTCGAAACTATTAGCAAGAAAAAATAACACATATTAACTAAACTAAACCATACTCGACAAACTTAACAACAATTTTTCTGTAAATTTATAAACCGTACATTCAGCAGGAGTACGGATTCATGGCGATGTCACCAATAGATTCTAGGAAAAAAACTCCGTCAAAATGTGCTAACAGTTGATGAGTTTATAAACCTACAAAACTTTTAAATAAACATGAAAGAGAATGAATACCTCAGTTTGCTTGTGTTTCAATTCATGTGTGTAAGTTGTTAATAGGAAAACTAAAAGTATTTATGCAGTGAAGCTCCCACCTTCAATAGACCATGCAAACCCGTCTCACGATCAAGCCTCCTCCTCGAACGCCCTTAGCTCTCATTATATTTCCACTCGGTGGTTACCGCGATAGAAGCGCAATAATAATTACTAACTCAAATTTTTCCGTAATTTACTAATCCGCTTAGTTATTTCGTTTCAACAATGTTATGTCGTTCGTTGGGGTTTCCCGTTAACTTTCCCGCAAACTACCATATTATACATCATCATTCTGCATGTAAATAAGACAACCACTCTCTCGAACGAAAGTATATAGTGTTAACGTTATCAAGTTATATTTAATTAGATTAAGTTGTAAAAAAATATAAATAAAATAAAATAAAACCCATTATAATGTAAAAAAAATAAATTATAAAACATATTCTAATATGATGTGATATTATATGTGCAGTAAAAATTTTAAAAATATCGTGAAATTAGATCAAAATAAAATTAAATAGTTAAATAGATTTATTAAATTTGAAAATAATTGTGATTTTTTTATCAATCGTGACTACATGGCATTTTATGATGTGATTTTTCAAAATGAGATGTAACTTATGGTCAAGATTGACTCTCTTACTAATTTTTAATGGGTCCCACATTATAAATGCTTTATATAGTAGTATAGATATAAAAATTTGAGCAATAATCACATGGCTTTTCTTTCTGCCATTGATTCTCATGATGAGCCAAAGAATTTCCAACAAGCTTCATAGGATGATAAATGGCAAGACGCCATGAAGAAGGAAATAAGAGCGCTTCAACAAAAAGAGCTACCTGAAGGAAAGAAGGCCATTGATTCCAAATGGGTTTATAAAATCAAGTCCAAACCAAATGGTGATATCGGAAGATATAAGGCACGACTCGTTGCGAAAGGGTTCACTCAACAAGAGGGGGTGGATTACCACGATACGTTTGCTTCGGTTGCAAAATTAGCAACTATGAGGATGTTGTTGACCAACTCGATGTTAACAACACATTCCTACATGGGGATCTAGAAGAGGAAGTCTACATGAAAATTCCTCAAGGCTTCAAAAGTGAAAAGGAAACTCGTGTTTGTCGTCTACGAAAGTCCATTTATGGACTCAAACAAGCTTATCAAAATTGGTATCACAAAAAGGCTCTAGTTGAAATGGGTTATACTCAATCCATTGTAGATCCTTCCTTGTTCATATATAAATCCGACATGGCTTATGTGGCTTATGTGGCCAAACCTCTTTTATGTGGATGATGTCTATCATTCGTCCTAAGGTGACAACATGAACTAATATACAAGCTACCAAATCTGAGGTAAATCATCGATTCTCCCATTTAAATATCATTGGTTCCCTGATATACTTTCTGGGCTCGAAGTGAAGTGGTCTTCGATAACGAGAGACAAGGCATTGTGCTTAGACAAGAAAATACACATTGGAAATTCTTCGAATATGGGTTTAGGAAGGTTGAAGAACCGATTGCTTTTTATTGATATCTACTTACAACTTACGAATAACAATTCACTAGGATTATTGAATCTTTTTTTTATTCGATTGATTTGTATGATGTTTAAGATTTCATACCTTCTATATATTCTAGAAGAAAAGGTTTTTGCCTCTAAGGGGTACACCGATTACAAATAAACGACACAAACATTCTAACCTTTATTTCTCAATCCTATAAAAACCGGTTTATACCGTTTGTTTCTTTTGGTCCAGGCACCATTTACTAACCTATGGGTAGGGTTTCTATTTTACATAATACTTTACTAAAATACACTTTAACTTTTCTCCTTTATATCTTTATGGTCAAACATTATCCCCCCCCTAATGTTATAAACGGCAATCTAGTCTTCTTCACTCAACTTCACAGAAATATGGGTTCTTCGTCTAAAGTTTCTTCCTCGACCATTATCATGATTTTGATTACTTGATCTTGCCATAAGAAGTTTGTCTTGATAACTTTCTTATCGCTTCTATCTTGACTTTTGGATGCGTTCTTCAAAAATTAATAATTCTTCCCATTGTCTTCTAAATGACATTGTATCAATCTCGGAATATTGCTCGATAGATGCCACGATTGGTAGGAACTTATTTGGAACGGAGTTTAGCAACTTTCTGACGAGTGTTTTGTCTTTAAGGGTTGAACACTTTAACTTTGCTTTTATAACATTAAGGTCCAACACTTTTCCTATGGAACAAGGTCTGAAATTAGACAAAAGTGATGCCGAGGAACGATAGACGCAGGTCGGTATCGGCTCCTCATTGGTCGCCTGTTGTACTTGCAGGCCACACGACCCGATATTGCAATACTAATGTCAATTTGGTTGAGTCGTTGTGGCCTGATCCCAAGATAGCCCCATCTCGACGCTGCCTTTCGTGTCGTGCGCTACCTCAATACCACCTTAGGACAAGGGATTCTGTTACCAAAACAAGGTGGCACTCAGCTCATTTCATATTGCGATTCTGATTGGATGGGTTGCCCGTTTACCAGACGTTCTAGGACTGGCTATCTTCTTATGCTAGGTGGAGCTCCAGTTTCTTTGAAATCAAGACAATAGTTTTTCTAAGTCATAAGACAGAAAGCAGAATACGTGCAATGGCTACAAACTGTTAGCGAAGTCCTTTGGTTTAGGTGGCTTCTTACTGAACTCGATGCACCACAAAATGTTGTTCTGTGATAATAACACTGCTCGTCATATAGCCAACAATCCCGTTTTTCATGAACGGACCAAACACGTGGAAATTGATTGTTATTTCGTACGGGAACGGGTCGAATCCAAGGAAATATCACCCACTTTACATCAAATCACACCTGCAAATAGCTGATTTACTTACAAAAGCTCTTGGGGGACAACAGCTCAGTTTTTTACTCAACAAGTTGTAATTGTGATTTGCGATTCAAGATGAAGAACTTACAAATTTATATACAATTGTCTCTTTGATTACCTTATTCTTCATAAACATTAGAGCCCTCACGAGCACTACTAGACAACCACAACTCTTCGTTAGGACTAATTATAGCGCATCAATGTTAGTCGATATCTGCTATCATTAGTTAGGTTAGTCGATCATTAGCTATCACTAGTTGTATTGCACTTATCTCTTGTATTAGTCGTTGACTCAACTTTAGAGGATTCTAATCCATTAGTTATCTATGAGTTGTCTTGGGCTCAAGCCCATGTGGTATGTATATATACCGATCATGTTTATTGAGGAAGGCTCCGGTTCCGTTGAGAATGTTTTTATTTTGAGAAGATTGAGAAATCTACGTTTGAGCAAATTGATTCATATTTTTTTATTTGATTCACAAGTAAACATCATTTAATAGTGAATCAAAGCTATAAATCACAAATTTGATTCATAAATCATTGCTAAAATCGAGTTATGGTAATGATTCCTTAAATTTGTATAGAAGATTCAGTATTTTACTTATATTGCAAAAACGAGAGATTTTTTAACATTGATTCGAATTTTTTTACACATTTTGAATTAAAATCACATTAAAATGAGTTTTACGCTTGAAAACCTTGAATCAAAGTTAAAAATCTATCATTTTTGAAAACCTTCTCAATCTTCTCAAAATAATAACATTCTTAATCGATCCGGAAAAATGGGGAAGTCAAAAGATAACTTGAAAGCTCGTCTAGACTTGGAAAAATGGGGTATACGACAAGAACTTCATAAAAAAAGAATCCAAGAAACAATAATCTATCTTTGCCGAAAGCATGTTATGAAATGACTCGAGAGGAGAAAGATACGTTATTGGAAACCCTTAGATCTATCAAGCCTCCTGATGAATATTCGCCTAATATCTCATTGTTTGCAATTAAAAGAAAGGAAGGTTATGGGGATGAAAAGTTATGATTTCCACATGTTGATGCAAGAATATATGCCAATAGCACTACTTGGTACTTTGCCTGATTATGTTAGCAAAGTAGTAATTAATTTATGCGATTTCTTTAGGCGAATTTGTTTAAAAGATTTAACGGAAGATCATCTTAGATTTCTTCAATCCCGATTTGTTGTAACATTATGCCAAATGGAACAAATTTTTCCTCCTTCATTCTTTAATGTCATGGTTCATTTGGTGATCCATCTAGTTAGGGAGGTACAACTTGGTGGTCCAATACCTTTTTAGTGGATGTATCCTGAAAGGTGACTTTTTTTTATCTATAATAATTATACCTTTTACTTTTTTATTTCAAAAGGTAGTAAAACTTTCACTTAACCTTCATTTCAGGGACTTATGACTCATAAATCATATGTAAGCAATAAAGCTTATCCCGGAGGTTCAATTTTTGAAGGGTATTTAGTGAGAGCAAGCTTAACCCTTTGCTCTCAATACTTGTCTGGAGTAGAAACATTATTTACGAGACCAATAAGGAATGATGACGATGGTGGTGACAATCAAAATGAAATTGAAGAATCAAACTTCCTTCGTCCCGGTCGACCTTAAGGAAAACATGCACGTTCTGACCTATCATCTCTCAAAAGGAAAATGATCCCTAATTATGAAATCGATGACCAATCCCTTAAACAAGCACATCGCTATATGTTATTTAATGTTAACTCGATCACACCTTTTCGAGAGTAAGTAAACTCTGTTCCCTAATCAAGTTTTTTTCCCTTAACAAAAGTGTCTAATATTTGAGTATTTCTTATTTCTTATTAAAGGGAACATAAAGGTATCATTAGAGGGCAAAACCGTTCACGTTGACCATCTGAGTACAAACTTCAAAAGATTCATTGCCAAAAATTTAGTGAGTGGTTTCGAAATCGGGTAATTATCTTAAACTACGACAAACACTACTACTAATTTTTTGGTTAGGTCCAAGTAGTTCATTATCAATAATTTTAGGTTACACGCTTAGAAGAACAAAGGGATCTAAGAGTAGCTGAAGAAATTAAGTGGCTTGCTCGTGGTCCGAGTAATCATGTGAACCGATATTCAGGCTACTTTGTTAAAGGATATCGTTTTCACACAAAAGAGCACAAGAAAACACTCAAATCTCAAAATAGTGGGGTGGTTGTTAGTGTGGTGGATGCTAATCCTCAAAAAGGCAACACTAGGCCAGTAGTGGTGAATTACTATATACGGTTCCTTAAAGGACATTATTGAATTGAATTATTCATGGAAGGTACAAGTAATATTGTTCAAGTGTGATTAGGTTAATGCTAGTAGAGGATGTAAAAAAGATGAATTTGGTGTCACACTAGTGAACTTCTAGTATGCAGTACACACACGTGCTAAATTACTTGATGACCCTTTCGTTTTAGCATCACAAGTTGATAAAGTTTTTTATTCTCATGATCCAAAGTTAGAAGAGTGGCTAGCTGTTCACCATGTTAAAGTTAAAGATGCATTTAACATGCGATGTGATAATGATAATAACAACCCTGCTTCATCTTCTTACACACTTGACATACCAAACTTAGATAGGGTCGGAGTTGATGCTGATGAAGTAGTGGATGGCACACTCGTTATCGAATATGAAGAGGAGGTTGATGAAGATGAAGATGATCAGATTAAATTACTTATACTAATTATGTGTTTAATTAGTTGTGCAGGTTATGTAATGCTTAGTTGTCTCAGTATGGAACGTACTAACTTTATGTACTTCTTTTGACTTTTCTATTAAGTTTTTTGTTTTGATGGTTTTTACTTCGGTTATATGTATTGGTTAGTGTTGCTTTTTCCATAGTCTCCTAAAGTGTCACCACTATTTAGTCTCTTACGTTTCACCACAGTTCAGTCTCCTAAGATTCACCACTATAAGTTGTGAGTTGTCCTAAGATTCACCACTATGTTTTGATGGTTTTTACTTCGGTTATATGTATTGGTTAGTGTTGCTTTTTATTTTGGCTTACCCGTTTGAGCTTATGGCTTGAATAAGCCATAAGGTCAGGTTGATAAGCTAATAA
>BQNB010191943.1:0-11657 GCA_026074375.1 Tanacetum coccineum
ACTGAAGATCTTCCACACGCCTTTGGATGACAATGCTTCTTGTAAACATTCGTAATGAAACATTCAGAGCAAGGCGTTCTTTAACATTGAGATTTGTCAGCTTGCCTTAAACTAGAAGTAGCAGCATGTCTTCGATGTCTTGTAAGCGAAGACTCTTGTAATCGCCTTCTTTGAATGTATAAAGCTTATCATCATTTCTATGAACTGTGATCCAATCCAAATGCTAAGAATTATGCCATTCAACAATTTGAAGCTTTGTAACTGCAATGATTATGTGCCTAGATTAGACATCACGAGCAGATTCTTTGTTGATGTAACACCCCCAAAAATCTGACAACGCAGCGGAATACCACATGGGGTGCTACTTCATAATACACAGCGCTAGATACAAGAGAACGACCTCTAAAAAGTGTCGTTTGTAAAACAATCTCGTTGATTTTCTGAAATCAAAATAATAGTTGTCCCATAATTGCATCACCATGAAAAACTTGAATGTAAAGACTCCAATGCACATCAAATAATCCAAGCATCTAATTCACCTGAGAAAAACATGCTTAAAAGTGTCAACATTAAAGTTGGTGAGTTCATAGATTAGTTTAAATATGAATGTAATCCACTGTATCATCACAGTACCATGTAAAAATCCCAAAGATTTATAAAGAATGCACGACACATTTTATGTCACCAAAAGTACCAATCTTATCCCAAAGATTTATAAAGAATGCATGACCAATTTAATGCCATCAAAAAGTACAATCTTATCACCAAATATTTATAAGAATGCATGACCAATTATAATGTCCACCCAAAAGACCAATCTTATCCCAAAGATTTATAAAGAATGCATGACCAATTTAATGTCACCAAAATGTTTCAAGTATGTATTGCCACTTTATTCAAGGCAACGTAAATATCCCTGTGTGTAATAAACCATGATTACGATTACTCTAAGTTCATTAAATCGCTACGTAGACTTAATTGTATGCCAATCTTTTCAGGCACTATAAGTGTTCATTTTCATGTAAACGTTGTTGCGTTGGCCTTGAGTCTATCAAGCCAGTCGCGATCCGATATTGGTTGTGCTGGCCCTGAGTCTACCAAGCCAGTCACGATCCGATATTTGTTGTGCTGGCCCTGAGTCTACCAAGCCAGTCATAATCCGACATGTTATAACGTTCGTTTGCCTAGTGATAGCTAATCACCCGAACGGGGATTGTCAATCCCGAATAGATCTATTTCATAACATTCGCGCTCACCCTCCAAGTGATTTACAGTTCATGCAACCTAAGCTAATCCGTAATCATAAAAGTATAGTATGTGTTTACGTTCAAAAATTTAACCAAGTATTGTATCTCCTCGCGAGATATATATAAATGAGTAATGTAAACAAACAGTAATCAACCATGTATATGAGTTTGTAAAGAATATCATGAAACTCATATAAATCGACCATGTAAATTTAGATTGCAAACAATTTGCACCAGCACTGATTCTCACCCCAAAAATATATGTAAAACCAGTAAAACATGGGGCTATAAACTCACCTTGATCAAAGACCACGATCAAATAATCCAAATAAATCACAACCGAATCTGCAACGATCTCGGCCACGACCCTATAATTATGTCGCTCTATTATAATACACGTATTAAATACGATCAACGATGCGTACATCGTAACGACGAAAATCATACATATTTTAATATGTATACATACATATATACATGTGATGAGAAATCCACTTGCGCGTCTTTAAACCTTAACCCTTAGTATATTATATGAATATATACTATTTTCCGTCCAATCATAGCTTATGTCGAATATTTACCGAAAGTTACTATTTTTAGACTCTTCGTTTTTAGGACCGAACAATGGTCTTAAATATAATTAATTGAAATAATAGATCAACCGACCTTTAGTTTTGACCCGCTATGTCTTAATTTTTAAAACAGACAATCCTCGCGGCAAAGTAAAATGTCATTACGAACAACTTTCATGTTTCGCCGAAAGGCTGAAACGGACTCGAAAGTGCTCAAATCGTTTAATTAATAAATCTGTCAGATTTAATATATTAAAAATAACTTATTTTCTATTAAAGTGTATATTCCGATTTCACTCCAGTTTCTTCGTTATTGGGAGTTACAAGTCCCGTTTTATGTCTAAACGTCCGTCAAAATATAATTTGTTATATTTTGTAAACCAAAATCTGACTTTTCAAAGTCTCGAACCCCGAATCCCACGTTCTATTTTCTGGTCAAAATGACCCGTTATAAAAACGTGCCAAAGTCCGTTTTTAACTCAAAAACTTATCTAAAACGTGTCTCTTATGGCTTATAGATTAATATCAATCCGTTTTAATATTTATACATATTATACTTAGACGCCGCAAGTTTAATAGGTCTCATCACATTTTAATTAATCCGATCAATCAAATGAAACAATTTAATACTTTGTGGTGCAAAAACCAAACTCACCCTTTTTGTGTTTATCCCAAATTCAACGCACCCCTTCAAGTAACCCAAACACACTCCTTATGTAATTCTACCCAACCAAACGCACCCATATTGTGCTTTTACCAAACCAAACACACCCCTTGGCGTTTCTGTCTAACCAAACACACCCTAAACCCGCTGTCCCAAACCCGCTGTCCCAAACCCGACATCCCTTCCCCCGGCTGTCCCACAGCCAACCCGACACCCCCGGTGGCGGCTGCCACCTAAACCAAACACCCCTTTCGTGATAACTCAAACCAAACGCACCCATTTCTATAAAAACTAACCAAACGCAGCCTCTTGCTGCTAAACCCGCAACTAAACGCACCCTAATTGCTATCTAACAAACCAAACACACCCTCTTATGGCTGCTATAACAAACCACTCGCACCCCTTGGTGCTTAGCAAAATCAAACGCACCCTCTTATGGCTTTCGCCCGAAACCAAGCGCACCCTAGGTGGTGGTGACTGCCAAACGCACCCTTGTGGTGTTGGCAGTCAACCGAACGCAACCCTGTTGGTGCAATAACCAAACCAACGCACCCTCATGGTGTAAATAACAATTAAACACACCCTTGGCGGCTATTAAAACTCACACCAAACCCACCCTTGTTTTTATAAACCAGCCGCACCCAATTCGGGTCAAAACCAAACCGGACGCACCCTTGGGGTGGTCCAAAAATGAACGCACCCTTGTTGCTATTTGTGGTGGTGGTGGTGACGCGGCTGTGGTAGTCGGAGGGGGGGGGGGGAACGGCACGTGGCGCGTGGTTCGATGGATCGAATAGATCGGTTAAGGATCTATCTTTTTATAAGTTTTGGGATTCGCCGGAAAAACCTCTTCGAAAAACTTTTTCGACGGCGGTGACGGTGGCCGGAGGTGGCTGCCGAATTTGGGGAGAGGGATAGAGTTTACATGTATTTGTGTAGTATATATCTAAAAAAATGAAATGAAAATGATAAAATTTATATATATATATAAATTTTTAAATGGAAGTGTAAAGTATATAACACTTGAGGGGCTAAAGGTGTAACTTGTTGAGAAACTTTTATAAAATATTGGTTTGGAGCTTGTTTGAGCGACTTAACGGATAATTCGAGTCACGAAACTTGCGCCAATGTTTTTCAAATCATTTTTCTGATAAAAATGAGTATTCACTCGACTTAATTTTTGTAAACGTTTTATAAAATTTATTTAAAACGTTTATTATTTATTTGTATATCCCGATAACTAGTTCGAAAAATAAATTTTAACTTTAATAATTGCGTTTTTAACAAACGTTTTTGGATAACACGATAATTAATTTATTAAATATTTTTATTCAATAAATTATGATAATTAAATATAAATTTAATTATTTTGGGTCGGTACGCGTTGTGTTTAAAATTTTGCAAGGGCATTTCAGTCACCTTCTGACTGTTTTCGGGTCTTAGTCAAAGCTAAAAAGTTGTCTGAAATATCGTTTTACATCAATTTGCTTTATGGTCCGAATCGTGAAAACGCAATTTAGCTGCTCGTTTTGATAATTCAACCTAGGAATTACTTATATCTCCTTTAAAAATTCCGAAAATTCTCGGATGTTACAGTACCTATCCCTTAAAGAAATCTCGTCCCGAGATTAAATTTGTGTTATCCAATGTGTGACCAGAGGAACAACTTAAGGTTTAATAAAACTCCGTTTCAAACAAGACGCTGTACTTTATTCAGCAAAATTCGGTGTTTCTACACTTCTCAATCTACAAAATTGGCTAGGTTTGTCCAGGATATTTAATCCATCAAAATGGGTATCTCAAAATATATCATTACAGATCTTATGACTGGTATAACCGCGTTATAGGGAAAGTCTCATTATAGTGAAAACCTCAAGAAGAAGGTGTAGTCGCGTGAGTATGTTTGTATAAGTTTCTAAATGTCCGAGGACGGAGTCTCGTTTCTACTATCTGTAATGTTCGATGATTCACATCAACGTGGCTTATGTATGTAAGTACCCAACTTACTGGGCATACTAGAGGATGTATCGCGACCTAAGTCTTCCTACTAGTGGCCCGAAATGAATAGTCCAACTATCTGTTTCGTCGATAGGTGTTTATCTCGTTAAGAGGACTTGCATTACGTATTGGATAAAGTTGTATCAGTCGGTAACCAGTCTAGTACCCATAGCAAGTGACCAGAACCGTCAATACTTAAACAAATGGTGAATGGGATCAGAGAATTAGGACATTTACAGAAACATATTCCCATAAAAAAAGTTTTAATAAATGAGAGAGCTCGCAGAGAGCTTATGCGATAGACGGCGGATTATGATACTCAGTCGTTAGTTTTCGATAATCAGCTGGCATTTTAAAAAAAAAGAAAAAAAAAAAACAAAAAAAAAAAAAAAAAAGCTCAAGTGTGTAACAAGTCTGTTAGTTCCACGAACAGTTCGTGATCGCGAGGATTAGCAACAACAAAAGTAATAACTTAAGAATGTGAAAAGGTAGTTCCAAGTGAAGCCTTAAGATTCTGCTGAGTGGCAAGACACGATTGTGTCTCTAGACCCTTTTAACAGATTCTGATGATTATCGATTTCAGGTTCATACTCGTGTCATATCGGAGCCATAAGCCCACTCATTTTAAAATTCTTATATTACATAAAGAAGCGGTCAACATTTATGTAATAAGAAATAATAACTTATGGTTCGGTGATTTACAATTTATTTATTTAAATGAAGAGGCGTCCCAATCCTTTTAAATAAACAGATTATAAATCATCCTACTTAATAATTCCCGATGCAATACGCGTACCCACATAATCTTTCAGTGATGATGACATAATGAATGCATGAGCTCCCTAAGAGTATGGGACGAGTGTTCCAAACTCGTCTTCAGAGGCAGGAAGTAAAACTATCAGGGAAATCACATAGTGTTCGAGACCGTTAATGAGTACTCGGTTAGAGTAAATAAGGTAAAAGTCTCGATGAACCAGTCAACATAGCAATTATCATATAAGTCATCCTATTACAAGTCCCGCCCATACAAGACTTATAATACTTAGATTTATACATAATCCCATCTAAACAGAACTGTGACGGGTTTTGTTTACATAGCAATTATCATATCAATCCTTATATTACAAGTCCCGCCCATACAAGACTTGTAATACCTAGATTCATACATAATTCCATGTAAACAAAAATTATAACGGTCTTCGTGTAATACAATATTGTATAAAGCTAGGAAGAAAATAATATTCTTAGAGACCATTGTTTAACTTACAATGTCTGAGAACGAAACGAGACCATTGTGCAACTCACAATGTCTAAGAAGTAAAATGAGACCATTGTGCAACTCACAATGTCTGAGGTATAATGGAGACCATTGTGCAACTCACAATGTCTTAAGAAATGCTCTGGTATTTATATAAATAACTCTTATATAAATAATGTACGATATATGCAAAGGGATGTAAGCATATATATATTATATATATATGTATGTCATGTAAGCACTTAATGCAGCACGTAATGTAAGCACATAAGCAAGTAGCGTGTATGCACTTTGAAAATGTTTGATGTGATTGCAATGATTTGTAAAACGACTATAGTCTAGTGTAAAATAAGCAACCTAGTTCTCTATAGGCCAGTGCTCTGATACCAATCTGTAACACCCCTTTAAAGTTAATCACTAAAAATAAAAGACTAAAAGCCACTAGAGATATCTTAGAAAAGGAAATTAGTATTCTAAAAGAAAAAGTGTTTACACTTGAGAAAAATAAAGAAGTTGATCTCGAATGTGTGAAATGTCATATGCTTAAAATTGAAAATGAAAAGCTTAAAGTGTAACACCCCCAAAAATCATCACAACGCAGCGGAATACCAATTGGGGTGCTACTTCATAATACATAGCGCTAGATAAAAGAGAATGACCTCTAAATGTGTCGTTTATAAAACAATCTCGTTGATTTTCTGAAATCAAAATAATAGTTGTCCCATAATTGCATCACCATGAAAAACTTGAATGTAAAGACTCCAATGCACATCAAATAATCCAAGCATCTAGTTCACCTGAGAAAAACATGCTTAAAAGTGTCAACATTAAAGTTGGTGAGTTCATAGATTTGTTTAAGTATAAATGTTGAACCAAGGTTCTATAAAGTGTGTATGACCATTTAAATCTTTAAATGTCCTTCAAAAATGTAAGTATGATAATTTGACCGCAATTGTCCAAAGTATGTATTGTCACTTTATTTCGGGCAACGTAAATGTTCAAGTGTGTATAAAACCATGATTACCATTACTCTAAGTTCATGAAACTGTGACGTAGACTTGTATGTATGCCACTTTATTCAAGGCACAGTAAAATTATACCCATCGTAGGTGTCCCCTCCAAGAACACCCGGGCATTAATGAAAAACCCTTTTGTACCCATCACAGGTGTCCCCTCCAAGAACACCCGGGCAGTAATGAAAATCCTTGTGTATGTGTCGTTGGCCCTGTAGGTCCAGCCAATCGTGTTCCGACATGTTATAACGTTCGTTACCGGCGATAGCTAGTCACCCGAACGGGGATTGTCAATCCCGAATAGATCTATTTCATAACATTCGCGCTCACCCTCCAAGTGATTTACAGTTCATGCAACCTAAGCTAATCCGTAATCATAAAAGTATAGTATGTGTTTACGTTCAAAAATTTAACCAAGTATTGTATCTCCTCGCGAGATATATAAATGAGTATGTAAACCAAACAGGTAATCAACCATGTAAATGAGTTTGTAAGCATTCATGTAAACACGTATGAAATCGACCATGTAATTTAGTTTGCAAACAGATTTGCACAAGCATGTTCTCACCCCAAAATATATGTAAAACAGGTAAAACGTGGGGCTATAAACTCACCTTGATCAAAGACCACGATCAAATAATCCAAATAATTCACAACCGAATCTGCAACGATCTCGGCCACGACCTATAATTATGTCGTTCTATTATAATACACGTATTAAATACGATCAACGATGCGTACATCGTAACGACGAAATCATACATATTTTTATATGTATACATACATATATACATGTGATGAGAAATCCACTTGCGCGTCTTTAAACCTTAACCCTTAGTATATTTTATGTATATATACTATTTTCCGTCCAATATAACTTATCTCTAATATTTAAAGAAAGTTACTATTTTTAGACCTTCCGTTTTTAGAACCGAATAATGATCTTAAAACTATTAATTGAAATAATATATTAACCGACCTTTAGTTTTGACCCGCTATATCTTAATTTTTAAAGATTGCTTTTTTGTCATTATGCTCTTGTGTCTTGGTCTTTGAATTCGTTGAAAGGCTGTTGGTTCCTTCATGCTTTGTGATCTTTGATTTCTTGAGCCTTTGTCATTGTCTTCGTACTTCGTCTTATATGTCCAGAGATCTTTAAAATCTTTTCCTTGCTTGTCTTAGATCACTTTGCCATCCTTGCGGATCCTTGTGTCTTGACCAACATGCTCATATTTGCATACATTTTCGAAAGCTATGCTATCAAATCTCCCTTGATAGACCTTGATAATTCTTTGACAGGGAAGATCTTGTATATAGGTTTGATGCGGATGTCTTTGTCTTTTAATCTTGAGCTTTCTGATGACTCTTGAATCTTGATGCTTATAGTTTGTTTGTAGTTTGAGATGAAGCATGTGGTAATGAATTCGACTCCAGCAAGAATGAGAATCTCCATCGCTCCATCTTTATGTATATGAAATTAAAACAGTTAGCAATATAAGCGGAGTGGGACGAATATGGCTTTGTCTTTCGTCCGGAGTTAGTTAGATTAGATCCGGTTCTGTAGGACCGTTTTAGCGTATGCAATAACCTTCATTCTCTGCATTAGTACCGCACCTAATCCTTTTATGGATGCATCACAGTACACCACAAAATCATCACTGCCTTCTGGTAGTGCTAAAATAGGTGCAGCACATAGTTTCTGTTTTAGCAGTTAAAAAGTCATCTCTTGCTCTTCACCCCAATCAAACTTTCTATCCTTCTGCGTTAGCTCCATCATAGGTTTAGCTATTTTAGAAAATCCTTCGATGAACCTCCTATAGTAGCCTGCAAGACCCAAGAACTGGCGAATCTTCGAAGGTGTGGTTGGAGATGCCCAATTCTTAACAGTCTCAATCTTAGCTGGGTCCACGTGTATACCTGGTATGTGCTTAAATACACATACCTTTTACCTTTAAAAACGAGCTAAAATAACCAAAAACGGACTTAAAATGCCAAATATATGCTTGTTTTGCTAATTGTGTTGTGCATGAACGGATAAACTAAGAAAAGGACGAAAAAAAGCCAAAACGACAAAACCGGACTCGGAATGGAAAAGACTGTGAAAGACAAAGCCAAATCGAAGCCGAAAAGTCAATCAAGTCAAAAAGTCAACAGAAAAGTCAACTGGTCAAAGTCAAAGTCAACCCAAGTCAACCCCGAGACCAAAAGTCCAAAATATAAGTTTAGGGACTAAAATGGTAAATCCCTAAACTTATATTTATAAAAGAAATAAAGAGAAAAAGAAACTCAAGGGGGAAAACTGCCATTATGGAAAAGATGAACTACGAGGGCCAAAGCTGCCAAGTCTCATAAGCTTTAACCACCAAGGACCACGGTTGCAAAGAGTTATATAACTCTTGGGGACTTGTTTTGTCAAGTCCCCAAAGTTATATAACCACAAGGACGAATTGTGCAAGGAGCACATACACCATGGAGGGCCAAACTTGCCATTTGCCTAAACCTCGCCCCTGTCACTTTCCTTTTTATAACTTTTTTTCCCGCCCAAGCACAAGTCCCCATTTTCCACTGTTCATCTCTCCCACCTTTACCCTGCAACACTCGAAAAACACCAAGGGTAAAACCCTCACTCTCACTCCACTAAACCCCTTATTGCCACCTTGGCAATCCCATTGAAAACGAAAAAGATTAAGGGTCAAGATTGAGTTTGGTTTTCCTCTCACAAAAGAAACACAACAAGCACACAAAGAGAAGAGAGCTGCCTATAAAAAGAAGTGAAGATAAAAGAGAAAGGAGGCAACAGCAAAATCAAGAGGAAGACACAACCCTAGTCGTTTTTCCTATATATAGCTTTGTAAAGCCATTGTGGCTAATAGCAAGTTTTTAAGTAGTTTTTTTAGTGTAGTTTAATTGTCTTTAAAGTTACTTTCTTTTATGTACTTCTAATTCTCAGTTTTAATGAAAATTTAAGCTATTTTTACTCAATAAGCTCTCAATAAGCTCATTAGAGCTTATTCTTGTTATAAAGCATCTTATCAGTTTAAACTTGTTAAAAGCTCTTAAATACTGTTTTCATTTGAATTTAGTTCATAAATGTTCAATTAAGTGTGAATTTTGGAATGCTTATAAAGAATATAAGCTATATTAGCTTTATTGAGCTTTTAGCTCAGGGGAATAGAGCATATTAGGGTGCATTAGGTTTCAAGTTTTTAGCCACTCAACTCAGCTAGAGTGGCTCTCGGTTATGAGACAACACAAAATTTCAGTTCGTTTTCTTGATTTCATTATAGCTTTTAGATTTGATTGCTTAATCAATACAGCAATTCTATTGTTCTTTTTGTGTTAAGTTGTACTAAACTTGTTTTAGATAGCTTAGAGATTCAAAGTCTTATGTTGTTTTAGATTTTAGTTGCATTAAGAACCTAAAAACTCAATTCTGTCATTTTTAGTGTAATAAGCTAGGAGAGAAACTAGCTTAATCTTCCTAATAAGCTAGGATTTTTAAAGTTCAACTAGCTTACTTAGGTTAGTTTTAGTGGGAGTAGCTAAAAAGTTTTAACAGAATTAGTTTTTAAAACAGTTTTTAAACTCATTTTAGTTGGGACAGTCAAAGTAAAGGGGTGTTTGGCATAGGCCTTAAAACGGGTCAAAATGGCTGTGGTATGGGTTATGGTCATCAATCTAGTTTTAGCTTAATCTTTTAAGCTCCTTTAAGCTGTTTCAAAGGTCTTGACGGGTTCAATTGTTTTTAAGATTTTCTAAGCAATTGTGTTAACTGTGAGATTTTCAAGATTTCACAAGTGCTTATGTCCATAAGCACTTGAATTGTGAGTTTGAGGTTCAAAAAGAGTGCATCTTTGTGTTTATTTCAAGCTGTCAAACACATTAGGTCTTTTGACTTTGTAAGTCAAGAAATTCACCAAGTGTTTGTTGGTCACAGTTTTAAAAACCCAAAAGTCCTTTTTCACTTACAAAATTCAGCAAGTTAAATTGAGTTTTAGAAGCTAAAAATTGGTGCATAAGCCCCTTTTAAACTACACTCAATCTGTTTGAGCTTAATTTTTGGTTTAGAGCTTATTTGACAGCTTCTAAAAAGCTGTCAAATAAGCCCTTGAGCTCAGCTTTAATCTCCCCTGGTGCAAAGGGGAGATTTTAAGCTCAGGCTAGCTTAAATCTCCCCTGGTGCAAAGGGGAGATTTTAAGCCCCTTTTTCTTTGGCTCTTTGTGCTCTTAAGCCCAAGTTTTTGGCTTATTTCAAGAGCTTATAAGCTCTTGTATAAGTCCTCAAAGTTTCAGACTTTAGTAAGCTGATTTGTTGGCTTATTTTTAAGGCCAAACTTGGCATTTGACTGTTTTTGAATAACTTAGGCTGAGGGATTGCTTATTTTTGATTTTGGCTTATTGAGCTTATTCCATAAGCTCAAATTGTTTCCTAGTGGTTATTTAGGTTAAGTTAGATTGTTAGTTGGCTTATTTCCCTTTTGCTAGCTTATTTGAATGCCCACTTTAGTGCTTTTGCCCTTTAAAGCTTTGCTTAGCTTTTTCTGTCATCATAAGCTCTTCACAGCTTATTTAGTTTAAGCTTTTTACTTTTTATAGCTTATTTAGATTAGGTTTACCCTTTTAGCTTATCTAGTCCTTAGTTCTAGCTTATTTGTCCCCAAAGTGTCCCAAGACTTAGCTTGTTTAGCCTTTAAGCCCAAATAAGCCATTCTGACAAGTATAAGCTTATTTTTAAGCTTATTTAGTGCTTTTCAGAAAAAGTTGTAGAAGACAAAGTTGTTAAGCCCCACGAGCTTAACAACTTTGCTTCTTTGAGTTTTCGAAAAAAAAAAGGGAAAGACACTTGGCCCGGGTGAGCAAGACTCGAACCCGGGACCAAGCGATACAATCCCTTTTACACACACA
>BQNB010191944.1:0-11657 GCA_026074375.1 Tanacetum coccineum
GGCCTTTTGACCAATTTCTTAATTCATTGCATTAAGTATTAGTATGTAAACTCAGACTCTGTTAAAATTATTTAGGTGTTTGACTGCGTTACTTTTGACGTGCATTGAACTATATTCGGTTACGGCGATTAACTGACAAGGTGAGTTTTCATAGCCCCTACTCTATTATTTTAAATCATCTTTTGGGGTGAGAACATTGCTTATTTTAAACGTGTGAATACAAGTACAATTACTCATTACTGATTGGTCTAAGTCCCGATTTAACCCAAGTTGCTATTTGCCCGATTTATCATGAACCGTCAATCTTTGTGAGCGCGAATGTTATGGATAGATCTATCGGGATTGACAATCCCTGTTTGTCTTGGACTGACATTAGTCAAGCAAACACAGTTTCATTTGAGTCAGATTACGGGTGTCCCGGGTTAGACACCTGCAAGGGCATTCATTTATGTTGGTATATGTTAACGCTTCGGTGTCATGAGCTTAGACAATAGTAATGCAATTTATATGACTTTGTATCTGTTATATTGTCATATGTGGATGAAATCTTGTGATTCACAAACACTACATTTTCTGCTTGAACAAACCTATGAACTCACCAACTTTATGTTGACACTTTAGCAATGTTTTCTCAGGTATTAAGAATGAAGATGCTATGTGAAGTCTCATGCATTGTAGTCATTTCCAGTTTTTAAAGATCATTTGTACTAATTAAAAACGATGTCGTATTATCTATTTTTATGCTTCCGCTGAATGTTTAAACAATTTATTATTTCCTAATACAAGTGATCAACTTTCTTAAAACGTCCCATATAGAGGTCGTTCTGTATTGCTTAGAAGCATGATATTCATAAAGTCACACGCCCTCGGTTGTCATTATACTTTGATATTTTGGGGGTGTGACAGTGTAGGTGGAACCAAATGCTGATAAGGTGTTTGCGCAAAATACTCTTATGCCTAAACCTAATGTGAGTAGAATTTGACTGACTTTATTTATAAACTTTTTTTAAGCCTGTAATGTTTATAATTAGAAATGTTGATTGACACAGCTAGATTCTGTGATTGCAGCAAGATGAAAACACGGTTAAGAAAGATCTCGCGCCTTCACCTGAATTTGTTACTGTCAATTTATCTCGTTAAGATTCATACATACATCTTTTACGCTCATGCTTAATGTTTTAGCGTCAATATAATGTTGCTTATTAAAACATTCATTTCAGTGCTATATATCTTTTTATGATATCCTTGATTACAATATAAATCATGTAAACATTATAAGTTGAATAAGAAACGATAAGTTATAGACAAATGAGACATGAGTACTTTTTAGCAAGCATCATCAATTCCTACGAATCACGTCTCACTGCATTCTCACTTTCATGTCTGCAATTCATGAACTGTGCGGATCACAAAAGCCCTGGCTATAAAGAATTGGGTGCAAATCAGGACGTATGTTCCTTTAGCGTAAAAATGCTTTGAGAAAGGAATTTTTCTCATGAGTGTTTTATTTTCTCAATAAGAAATTTCATGAGTTGGGGGATACATAATTATGAATTTGATTTTAAGCTCAGTAATAAATATTAACTCAAATATAAAATTTGAAAACATCTGACCATATAGCTTACTTATATATTTCTTACAAAGATATGTAAAGTTTGCAACTTTACTATATTTTTCTCACAATTTTCAAAATTGTCAAGTGGTTTATACAATTAGTAACTATGTCTTACTCTATGTCTCACTTGCTGTTGGGATTAAAGTCTTCTTTGATGCTATTTGGATTACCGCTTGTCTTTTTGGTTTTTGTAATTGCTGCTCAGTTGAAATTACTACTGCTAGTACAAAGTTACTACTGCTAGTACAAAGTTAAGACTGCTCAGTTGAAGTTAATGCTGCTAGTGAAAATATGCTTGAAGTTACTACTGCTAGTAAAGATCAAGTTAATGCTGGTAGTTAGTACTGTTTACTTGATATGTATTAGTTATTTATAGAAAAGATTATGAATACTTAGGAAAGTATTGTAAGCCGACTAGGGCTCCTTAGTGTATAAAAGGAGGTCCTAGGGCATAGAGTTTGATGTATTAGTATCGTTAGACATATAATTCATAGCTTCAAGGTCTTTGTTTTTTAACTAAATACTGTAGTGTATTCGTATTTATTAATCATTTAATAGTATTGGAGCTTATTTGTTGAATTGTTTGCTCATTAAATTACTGTTTCAATTATAGTCCTTCTTAATATTAAAGATTAGATGCCGCATAATCTTTAATACATTCAAAAACAGTTTCTACTATAGTTGTGTTAGATTTATCTAATATAACTAAACCTTAAACAAAGTTTAAGGAATTTGATCTATTAAAGTGGGATCAACAAGTGGTATTAGAGCTTGTTAAGAACATGTTTTTGCTAGATAATATGGATCAAGATTCTGCACACATGGTGGCTGCATCCAAAGTTCCCATGCTCAAACCTGGTGAGTATGAGATATGGAGGATGAGGATTGAACAATATATCCAGATGATAAACTATGCACTGTGGGAAGTCATAGAGAATGGTGCAACCTTGCCAAAAACAAAAATTGTGGAAGGAGTTACGATAGAGTTGCCTATTACAAGTGCTGAAGATAAGGCTCGGAGAAGATTAGCGACGAAAGCTAGAAGTACTTTAATGATGGGCATTCCCAATGAACATCAGTTAAAGTTTAACTCTATAAAGGATGCTAAGAAGTTGCTGGAAGCTGTTGAAAAGAGATTTGGTAGGAATGAAGCTACTAAAAAGACTCAAAATAATCTCTTAAAGCAGCAATATGAAAACTTCACTGCTCCAAGCTCAGAGATGCTTGATTCAAATTTTGATAGGCTTCAAAAGTTGTAAGTTAGTTGGAGCTCTTTAGGTGAAAGCTTTCACAAGAGATGTTAATCAAAAGTTATTATGTATTTGTACATGAGTGAAAACACATGCTATTATGTGAAGGAATAAAGCTGATTTGGATACAATGAGCATGGATGATCTTTAAAATAACCTCAAAGTGTATGAACCAGAAGTTAAAGGGATGTCTAGCTCAAGTTCAGGCACACAGAACATGGCTTTTGTGTCCTTTTCAAAATACATCACTAGCACATAATGGAGCAGTTATTACTGCTTAAGAAAGTTTAATATATTTTGGAAGTTTCATATTGCTAGCACTCAGTTTAAAGTTGTTAACTATACATTTATTGATAACTTGAGTGGATTTAATGTTATTTGTGCATTCTTTGTAGTCTAACCAAATAATCCAACTTATACATGGGTACTTGCAATAAATCAATCCAGATGACATGGAAGGAGAGGATTGAGATGGCAAATGGCCATGTTGACTATAAGGACAAGAAGGTTTTTGAAGAATACAGGAAGGAAGGTTTTTGAAGAAGGTTTTGATGGTCTTGGTGGATATGACTGGAGTGATCAGGCAGAGGAAGGGCCTAATTATGCACTAGTGGCTTTCTCATCTTCAAATCCTGACTTAGAGGTATCAAATGATTCTGTTTAAAATCTTGTTTGGAAACTGTTGAACTCTTAAATCTCAAAATGATCAACTATTAAAAGATTTAAAGAAATCTGAGTTAATGGTTCTAGGTTATAAGACAGGTTTAGAGTTAGTGGAAGAAAAACTTTAAGTTTATAAAGCAAACAAGTCTATTTATCTGTTGGACAATGGGCTTCAAAGAGCGAAAATGAACAAGACCTTATTCATCAAAAGGTACAAAGGTGATATTTTGCTGGTCCAAGTTTATGTGGATGATATCATCTTTGGTTCAACAAAGAAGGAGCTATGCATTGCATTTGAGAAGTTGATGCCATGAGAAACATATCAGATGAAGTTCAATGGGAGAACTTACATTTTCTTGGATACTACAAGTGAAGAGAGAATGTTAGGATAATTATTTGTCAAGATAAAAAGTATGTTGCTGAAACTTTAAAGAAATTCGGGTTTAAGAAGTCAAGACTGTAAGAAAACCTAATGGAACTTAAAAAGCCTCTGCTTCAAGATGAAGATGTGAAGAAGAAGATGTTCTTATGTTAGGTCAATGTTGGTTCTTGATGTAATCTTACATCTCAAGACCTCACATCATGGGTTGTAGTGTGTGCAGGTGCTAGATACCAAGTTAATCTGAAGGTCACAACTTTATGCTGTGAAAAGGATTTTTAGGTACTTAAAAGGTCAACCAAAATTAGGCTTTTGGTATCTAAAAGATTATCCTTTTGATTTGGTAGCATACACTAATAGTGATTATGCTAGATCGATCTTGGATAGGAAGTCTACAATAGGAGGGTTGTCAATTCCTTGGATGTGATTATTATCATGGCTGTGCAAGAAACTGGTCAATTGGTTGCAAATTCCAACTGAAGCTGTGTATGTGGCTGCTTCAGTTGTTGTGGACAGTGCCTTTAGATTCAAAAATCAACTACTTGATTATGGGTACCAATTTTCTACCATACCAAGATCTTTATGGCAAATAACAGTACTATTTGCATAATTAAAATACTGTTTGTCTTTAAAAAAAACAAAAGCATATGAGATCAAGACATCATTTTTTTAGAGTTTGCTAGAAATGATTTGATTCAAATGGTCAAATCCATACTGACAAGAATGTATGCCGTATTGCTTACAAAAGCTTTTGATGTAAGTTAGATTTCAATATTTGATTGCTAGTATTGTGATATGCTAAATCTTCTTAATGTCTTTTAACTCTTTATGTTTTTGTAGAGGTTTTGTCATGAATTAGTATGTTTGTCATGTCATAAAAGTTTTTGATGTTAAGTTTTATTTAGTACATGTGGGGTATTCTTAATTATATGCTGAGTTTTTATGTTAGTTTATATATTTACTGTTAGGTATAATTAATACTGTGATAATTGTGAAAATTGCTATGGCTTGTGTTTTCTTGGTTTTTGGACTAACATTTTGCAGGATAAGCAAAGAAAAGTGTTAGATTGATGATGGGAAAGTTGTTTGGAATGGAATTGAAGTTAATACTGGTGACTCAAAGTTAATGCTGCTAGGCATAACTTAATACTGCTGAGTTACTACTGCTGGGTTGTTGAGGGTATTTTTCATAAATACTTCGATTAAGGGTTTCAATCAATCATTTAATCGATTTCATTCTCTCATATACTCTCCAATTACAAACCCTAACTCAATTTTATCATCCATTATCAAAACCCAACACAAATGGCGACTCTAAAGTTTGCAGATACTCATAATATGGTCGCGTTTTTGTCTAAACCCACTAAGAGTGATGGGTTTAAATAGATTGTGGATTTTTTGAACCCTACAAGGTATGCATTAACAATCCTACTATATATATTTCTTGCATTGAACAGTTCTGGTCTACTGTTAAGGCCAAAACTATCAATGTAGAAGCACAGTTATATGCCCTAGTAAATGTCAAGAAGATAATCATCACTGAATCATATGTTAGAAGAGATCTTCAACTAGCAGATGAGAAAGGTGTTGATTGTTTACCAAATTCTACTATTTTTGAACAACTTGCATTGATGAGGTATGAGAACATTTCACAAAAGCTAACTTTTTATAAACCATTCTTCTCCCCACAATGGAAATTTCTAATTCATACTATTTTGCAGTGTCTAAGTCTAAAGACTACTACATGGAATTAGTTTAGTAGTACTATGGCATCTGCCCATTATCTGTTTAGCATATATACAAAACAATCAAAAATTCAACTTTTCAAAATTGATTTTTTATAGTATGATTAGAAACTTTGATAATGCTTCTGGTAATTTTTTAATGTATCAAAGGTTTGTACAAATATTTTTGGACCAACAACTTGAGGGGATGTCAACTCATAAGAGGATTTAAATTGCACCCTCTCATACTAAAAAGATATTTAGAAATATAAGAAGGGTAGGCAAAGGTTTTTCTAGTAGAGTAACACCTTTATTTCCAACAATGGTGGTACAAAACCAATTAGAATTGGGTGAAGGTTCAGCAAATCCAATTGATCCCCATCACACACCCACTATTATTAAATCATCAACTCAACCTCAAAAGACATAAAAACCTAGAAAGCCTAAAAGAAAGGACACTCAGGTACCTCAGCCTAGTGGTCCTACTAAAAGTGTTGCAGATGAGGCTGTCTATAAGGAGTTAGGTAACAGTTTGGTGAGGGCTGCCACTACTGCTTCTAGCTTAGAAGCGGAGCAGGACAATGGTAACATAACTAAGACCTGATCCAAGGCAACACCTAATGAATCTAGTTCCTTAGGAACTACTTCAGGTGGTGGTCCCAAGTGCCAAGAAACCATGGGGGATACTATTGCTCAAACTAGGTTTGAGAGTGTATCTAAACATTCCAATGATTCACTGCTCGCAAGAGGTAACATACTTCAAAGTGATGAGGATAGACTTAAACTTAATAAATTAATGGAACTATGTACCACTTTACAAAACAGGGTTCTTGATTTGAAGAAGACAAAGATCACTCAACATAATGAAATTGCTAGTTTGAAGAGGAGGGTCAAGAAGCTTGAAAAGAAAAGTAGGTCAAGAACTCATAAGCTGAAGAGATTATACAAAGCTGGTTTGACAGCTAGGGTAGAATCCTTTGGAGATGAAGAATGTTTAGGTGAGGATGCATCCAAACATGGGAGGATTAATGCTATTGATGCAGATGAAGAAATTACCCTAGTTAATGTTCAAGATGATGCTGACAAAGAGATGTTTGATGTGGATGCTTTAAATGGTGAGGAGGTGTTTGTTGTAGGGCAAAATGAAAATGTTGTTGAAGAAGTAGTTGCTCAAGTTAATACTACTGCAACAACTATTACAATAACTACTGAAGAAATTACTTTGGCTCAAGCACTTGAAGCATTAAAAACTTCAAAACCCAAGGTGAAAGGGATTGTTTTTCAAGAGCCAGGTAAATCTACAACAACAACAACAACAATTTCTTCACAACAATCACAGGACAAGGGTAAAGGAATAATGATAGAAGAACCTGTGAAGCCTATGAAGAAGAAAGATCAAATCAGTTTTGATGAAGAAGTTGCTTTAAAGTTACAAGCTGAATTTGATGAAGAAGAAAGACTTGCAAGAGAGAAAGCTGAAAAAGAAAAAGAAGCCAATATTGCTTTGATTGAAGAATGGGATGATATTCAAGCAAAGATTGATGCTGATCATCAATTGGCTGAAAGATTGCAAGCACAAGAACAAGAAGAGTTGTCTGATGCAGAAAAGGCTACATTATTTCAACAACTCTTAGAGAAAAGAAGAAAGCATTTTGCAGCTAAAAGAGCAGAAGAGAAAAGAAACAAACCACCAACAAAAGCTCAACAGAAAAAGATAATGTGTACTTACCTAAAGAACATGGAAGGATACAAGCTCAATGATTTGAAGTTGAAAGATTTTGATTCTATCCAAGAGATGTTTGACAGAGCATTCAAAAGGGTAAATACATTTGAAGACTTTAGAACAGAGTTGGTGGAGGGCAAAGAAAAGAGAGCAGGAGCAGAGCTGGTACAAGGGAGTACAAAGAAGCAAAAGGTAAATGATGACAAAGAAACAACAAAGCTTAAACAGTTAATGAGAATCATTCCAGATTAAGAAGAAGTAGCAATTGATGCTATACCTTTAGCTGTTAAGTCTCCAAGGATTGTTAACTGGAAGATCCACAAAGAAGGAAAGAAAAGCTATTATCAAATAGTGAGAGCTGATGGAAAGTCTCAGATGTACATGATCTTTAGTCAAATTGTTAAAAACATTATAGACTCAACTAGGATTATAATAACAAAGAACATAGATACGCAGCGGAATATAAATAAGAACAATGTTATTTTCACAAGGTTTTACATTCATACACAAGCCCCAATTCTATGTGATCAATATAGAACGATTACCTAACTGTAACAGGATCAAAGACACTTTGATCTTGAGGCTAAACCACATACTCTAGACGTCTACATCTTTTCTTGTGCACACATAAACTATGTCTAGGGATCTCTTTATATAGAGAGTCCATAAGACTTACAAAGGAATCTTAATTGTATTAGGAAACTAAATCTTTTCCTAATCTTTGATCTTTATCTTATAAGTAAATCTTTTAGAATCCTCCATCTTTTGTAGAATTCCATATTGTCGACTTTGATCCTTTTGTTTCATTCTTTATCCTTTTAAGCAAGTTCTTTTGTATCATCAAATCAATAATTCCCAACAATCTTCCCCTATTTGATGATGACAAAACAAACACTGATTCCAAGATGATCCATAGTAGCTTAATCTTCAGCAATCTTCATCTTCAAATCTGATCTTCCATGAATGAAACAAACTTCTCGTTAAGTTAAGATTTCTTTTGAACTTGTTAAAACTTCTTCAACACAATGAAGTCTTCAACATCTTGTTCCATGACATGCCACCATACTAAATAAGTTGCAAATCATATCATATCATCTTTGTAATATTTCCCCCTTTTTGTCATTATCCATTAGGGGATTATGAACATATGCAACTTTGATCTTTACAACTATAAACCAAATATTAAACCTCTAATCCAAGCTTTCCAATATCTCAAATTACCCTCCATGACGCACAATAAGAATAATGAATTCAAGTAGTAGAAACTTAAACTAGCAGTAGTAATAACGACTTAGCAGTAGTAAGAATCAAAACCTTCCCCTCAAGTGGTGCATGTAACATATCCAAATGGTTAAACACTTTAGCATATGCTTCCCTTGAAACCAATATGTTAACCATCTCTTGAATATCTTATTCTGTTGGCTTTATGTAATGATTACTGATGGAGAAAACTCAGTATTACAAACTTAATGCTGAAGTAGAATAACCCAAACTTGTGTCTTATGTCTTGTACTATCCACGTGACTCCAAACTCATACGTAATTCCATGAAGTATAAGTAGACCTCAATCTCTTGATAAAATCCTCATCTAAATGAGACACTGAGCACTACAACGTAACTCCTTTAAGTGATAGCAAATGTGCGCATTGAGCACCAAAAGTTTGTAGATCACACATTGCTAGATTTGACAAGTCTTCGTCAACATCGATTTTAAGCTCGAACAAGTTATCTTCAAAGTCATAATCCAATCAAACTTGACTTTAAGATATGATAAGAACACGCACTCGTGAAATTCCACTTCAACTTTAAATAAGTGATAAATAATTGTCTCCGTAATCAATTCAAGCAATTAATCCCAAAAATAATAGCCTTCTTCTATCTGATCCAATTCGAGATCCAAACTATGTGTTATCCAATAACGAACAAAGCTAGCAGTATTAAGTCCATTGAAGCCCTACCAGTACTAACTACTTAGCATATTTTTCATTATCTTTATGCTAGTAGTAGTAACACACACCTTAGCAGCAGTAACTCTAAGATCATTAAGAAGTCTTTTAATCCTAACAATCCTCCCCTAAACTTGATATTTATCTTCAAACTCATCAAGTTTCTTCATTAAAAGCTTCATCAATCACCAGGAGGATGCTTCCAAATACTTCATTAATTCTTGAGTTGCTTTGTGATGAGCTTAAGAAGCTGATAACACATTTCATTCCAATGATCAGCTTGCCACTTCTTATTCAGCATCTTTGTGATTGTAGCAGGTGTAAGGGGATATCTCTTCTCTACCAACATAAAGACATGCAGACTTTGAAATCTCACAAAGTGTACTCTATAGGAATCAAATAGCTTCCAAACCAACACTTTGTTTCCTTGTAGATTCCTCCACACTAGATTTTCCACATGATGTTCAAACATTGTCTTTAGATCACCCCATAGCACTCTCTCATAGCCCTATTTTGGCCTTGTTGATCCATGCTTAGCTTTTACCAATTTCCATAGAGTTTCTAAATCATCCCTGTCAAAGCTTCTAAGTATCTGAATAAAGGCTGAGTACCTCTTTGAACTTCCATCAGCTCTTATAATTTGAAAGTAGCTGATCTTTTCTTCTTTAATGATCTTGTAGTCAACAATGCTTGGAGGCTTAGTAGCCAAAGGAATAACATCAACAACTACTTCCTCTTCATCGGGAGTGACTTTCATTAGACTTTGAAGTTCAGCTGTTTCTTTATCCTCATCCACCTTCTGCTTCTTTACCTTCTCTTGTTCTAGCTCATCTCCTGCTCTTTTTGAACTACTTTCTTCTTTTGTCTCACTGCCTTCTCCTCTTACTTCACTACCTTCCACCAATTCTGTGTCCATATCTACAAATATGTTTACCCTTTTCATAGCTCTGTTAAACAACTTTTGAATATCACTAAAGCTTTTGATCTTCAATTAATTGTGCTTGTATCCAGCCATGTTTTTTAGATAAGTAGACATGATACTTCTTTGTTGAGCTCTGGTTGGTGGTTTATTTTGAGTTGTTGTTGTATCCTCTTCTCTTTTGCACTTTTTTCTGCAAAGAATTTTCTTCTTTTCTCTAAGAGTTGTTGAAACAATTTAGCCCTTTCTTCAATGGTCTACTCTTCTTGTTCTCTTGCTTGCAATCTTTCAGCTAATAACTGATCAGCCTTAATCTTTGCTTGAATGTCATTCCATTCTTTAGTTAAAGTAACACTGGCTTTAACGTTTTCCCTTGCAAGTCTTTCTTCTTCTTCTTCTTCAGGTTGTAGCTTGAATGCAAGTTCTTCATCAAGTCTGATTTGATCTTTCTTTGAGAATTTCTTCTCAGGTTCAAGTTTAATTATTTTTTGCTTTACCCTTGTCCTGAATCTTTGCCTTTGATGGTTGTTGTGAAGAAACTGTTGGTGTAGTTGCTTGCTCCTCTTCATGAATAACAAGCCTTTTAGCCTTGGGTCTTGTGCTTGCAGCTGTTGCAGGTTTAGCACTCTTAAACTCTGCCAATGCTTGAGCCAAAGTAATTTCAACATTAGTTATTGAAGCAACACTAACTGGAATTGTACTGGCAGTACTAACTATTATAGCAGCAGTATTAACTTAAGCAGCATCATCTTTCTTATTATCAGGAACTCCTTGTTCTGCAACCACCTCATCACCAGTTTTCATCCCCTGTTTAGATGCATCCCCTGAGTTTCATCAACCAATGTAATTTCTTCATCAACATCAATATCATCAGTTTTCCTCCCCTGTTTAGATGCATCCTCTTGATCACCCAAACTAGCTTCATCAGAGGAAACCACTCTTGCAGATCTACCAACCTTGTATAATCTTTTGATCTTATGAGTTATTGACCTCCTTTCTTCTCTAACCTCTTAACTCTTAGTTTCAAACTTGTAATCTCTTGAGCTTGAGCAGCCTTGTGTTCTCCAGGTCAAGCACTCTTTGTTGCAATTTGGTACAAAAATCCATCAATTCCTTAAGTTGCATACTAGGCTCCTCATTGACAGCCTCATCTGCTACATTTGTAAGATCACTAGGCTGAGGTACCTCAGTGTTCTTTCTCTTAGGCCTCCTAGATTTTTGTTTCCTTTGAGGTTGAGATGATGAAGGTTGAGTAATGATGGGTATGTGATGGGGATCAGTTGGTGTTGATCCCACGCCTTGATCGATTCTTTACGTAGTAAAGTGTTTGTTACCTTAGATGAATCCAAAATAACAACAGTTGAGACTTTATTTGTATATCAAAGTGTATGCGGAATCTACACTTTAATACTCTAGAAGTATTTAGCAATGGAACAGT
>BQNB010191951.1:0-11656 GCA_026074375.1 Tanacetum coccineum
TCTTGTAGATCTTCTCCTTTATAAACATCCAACGAGCATTATTCCAATAAACATAAACCCTTGGCTTGCAACAGTAGCAGCAATAACCCAAAATCATATAGTATCAATTTAGGGTTTTCCTTAAAATGAAGATCAAGACATAACCTGATAAAGTTAGGTTCATGGATTGACATCAACATTGCATACACAAAATTAAAGACGTCTTCTAAAAAGCTGTCTATTCACATGTCATTATCTTGACACACGAGATCAGCACATAAAAAATTCTAACAGAGATTAGAGTTTCATACAATTCAACTCCTTGATTGATCTAATAATAACCATTACACGAACATGATCAACCATCAAATTCCCAAATCATCAAAACCCTAATTGTTGTGTTGAAACCAAACCAAGAATAATGATCGATAAACGATCAAACCTAACTAGCAGTAGCATAAAGAAACCCTTTATACATAATAATAATGATTTAAGATAGTATTGCATACCAATTAAGGTAGAGATGACGATTTTAATCATTGTTATAGCAATTAATCTTCAAAACCCCATAAAACTTTAACCACATGATTTCTTAAAAATTAGGGTTTTAAGGTTTCTTCTAAAAACCTTGTAGATCCTAGATCAAGAGCCACGAGGCTCTGATACCACATGTTGAGATTCGATTTGCGCATCTAGGATAGGTTTTACAGATAATATTGAACACACAGCAGAATAGTAAAGAACACAATCATAGTTATCACAAGGTTTTCTTTATTGAATGTTTCCCTATTACCCCAACTATAATTTGGAGCTACACCAACTAACTATGGTGTACTATTCGACTCTCATCAGTCGACTTGCTATCTAACTATCTAGACTCTCATTGGGAGAGCTCTAGTTTTCTATGGATGGATATCAAAACCAGACGCCTGATAATCTCTTTATATGGAGAGATTTCAAGGCTTACACAAGAAGATAAGAACAAATAATATATTTAAAACATTTAAGAATATCTTCTAATATCTTCTGTATCTTTATCTTTATAAGGAGATCTTCTGAAATCTTCATCTTTATCTTCATATTCTCCACTAGCTTGAAGATTTCTATAATTACAATTTTAGTCTCTTTGTTTCATTCTTATATTTATTTTGTCTCATCAAATCTAGAATCCCAACACTTAGTATTCCCTTTACCTTTTCTATTTATATTCCTCTATTTAAACCAAGCACCCCCCCTCTAATCAATTAGGGTCCGTTTGGTTTATAGATGGGTTTAGGATTTGAATTTGAATTTGGATTTAAATTTGGATTAGGATTTAGTTTTGGATTTGATGTAAGAAAGAGAAAAGATAAAAGTTGTTTATTTTGTATTAGGGTTAAGAATAAAATAAAAAAATTCAAATTATTTTAAAATTTATGTGAAAATTAAAAGTTATAAAATAATAATGCATAAACTAAATAAAAAATTACTAGTGGCTCACAAAATTCCAAATTATTAAATGTCACTAACTTGTTTTTAAAACCTATGAAAACCACCCTACTGGTTGGGTATTGAAAAAGGAGACTTTTTGGGCTCAAATACCGTACGAAAATCCAATAAGAAATTACCAAAAATCAATTATCAAACTAAATCCTAATCGTTGGGTCTAAACCCACAAACCAAACTGCACCTTACTTATGAATACCTATTATATTCTTTAGTATTACCTTTACCTTTCCTATTTATATTCCTCTATTTGAACCAAGCACCCCTTAGTACAAACGTATTTACAACATCCTCTGTAAATCAAGTTAATATCTTTGTGTTCTTTTTTTTCCTGCACGTCACAAACAAATACAACAAACAAAATAATGTTGTTTCTTTATTATCCTCAAGAAACAATGCCAAAAGAATTTAATAAAACATCAAGACCTTTCAAAGATCTTTTCAACCGAAACCTCAAGATCTACAAGAAACCATTGTTGACCGCCATAAATTCAAGATCTTGTCGGCTTTTTTGTCTTTGAATATTTATGGATCTGAGTTGAAATACTAGAGTTAGGGTTTACTTTTATTTTGTGTAAGATTTGGGGTTTTGTTTAAAGTTAAAGATAGTTATTGATGGGTTAGTGTTTGGAGGGTGTTTGGCCAGTGATTAAAGAGAAAATGTGGGGGTTAGGAGGCGGCGGTGAGGTGCGGCTGTGGTGGTCTGGCGGATGTAGTGGTGGTGGCTTCCAGTTTAGTTAGTAAATGAGATGGAAGTATTATAAGGTTGGGGTTTTTAATTTTTGTACGATTTATGGATTTTTTGGTTTCTTTTAAATTGAAGAAATTTGTTGAAGGGTTAGTAGGTGGGTGTTAGGGTGGCCGTCGGTTGTGGTTAGCCGCTGTGACATAGGTGGTGGTGTTATGGTTTTGTGACGAGGGTTTGTCTAAACGAGGGTTTGTTTTTCTGGCCATGTTGTTTTACCGGCCGGCAAAAGATGTCTGATCCGACAAGCATATAAGAAGCAGAGTGGTATCTGGTTTGTGGTTGCTAGAAAAGAAAAAGAAATGGGTGATATGTGGTGAAAAAGATGAGTGGAAGAAAAAGAAAAAAAAGAAAAAGAAAAAAATATTAATAGTGTGAGTTTGTGGGTCCCACTCTGTTTTTCTATTATGATATAGTGAAAAGACGAAAATACCCTCATAATTAACGGTCAAACTAGTCAAACTAGCGGTGTTAATAAAATTGGACCAAAAGCAGAACAAAACTATGTGTTTTGGACCAAAACCAAAACGTTTTTGAATTTTAGACCAAAAGTGAAAAGCGCACCAAACCACAAGAAAAAAAATGTACTTAACTCTTACTTTTACAACTTAACGAAGATAATATAATTTTATATTAAACGAATGCCTAGCGAGACGCTAAGGGGCCGTTTGGTTCGCATTATGTTTTGAAATGAATTGTAATTTGTCAAAGAAATTGTAATTTGAATGAATTGTAATTGAAATGGTTGTAATGTGCTAGAATTGTAATGTGTTAAAATTGTAATTGATGGAATCTGTCACTGTGTTTGGTTGGTACTCATCGTAATGTAATTCTGAAAAATTTAATAAATCTTAAATAAAAAAAAAATAAAATATGTTAATATTAATAAATAATAATAATAATAATAATAATAATAATAATAATAATGGTAATGATAATAATAACAAATAATATAATAAAATAATAAAATAAAAATGATATAAAATAAAAATAATAATATTAATAATATAATAATAATAAATAAATTATAATAATAATAATAAATATTTTTTTTAATAATAATAATAATAATAAATATTTTAATAATAATAATAATAAAATTTAAATTAATAATAATAAATATTTTAATAATAATAATAATAATAATAAATATTTTAATAATAATAATAATATTAATAATATAATAATAATAATAATACAATATTATAATAATAATATTAAATAAAATATTTAGTAATAATAAAAATTAAATATTCAGTAATAATAATAAAATATTTAATAATAATAAATATTTTAATAATAATAATAATAATAATTTAGAATTGCTGGTTTTTTTAAGTAAAAATTCTGAATTACGACGTAATTCAAAACTTTCCATCCAACTTCCTATGTAATCTGAATTCCCTCACTTCATGTAATTGGATTGATTGAATTACAATTACAACGGAAACTAAACAACCTACGTGATGTATTCTCAATTACAATTCCCTCTAACATGCAAACCAAACATGCTACGTAATGTATTCTGAGATACAATTACATCCAATTGCACCCAATTACAGCGAACCAAAGGCACCCTAAAAGTATTAGAGTGAAAGTGTGAAACCCTACCTTACAGTTGATACCACATGGAGGATTCTAGATCCGATCATCCCCAACAAGATTTACTTTGTAATATCAACTCTCAAAGGAACATGTTTGAATTTTGTTAAACAACCCCAACCATGGTTGCTATGTAACCATGCATTGAATACAAATTCATTTTTGCGGCCCTACATACATGGTCCAAGCGATCATTAAGATTACCACATCAAAGAGCAATCTCGATTTCCCAGATAAGCAGATATTTGACAAGTCATCAAATAAGAGTGATGCAGTAGAACCACTCAAGTGTGGCCTAGTGACAAAGGGGCTTGTGGCTATCACTCTAAAAATGTATGAGCTCTCAACTTCAATTCTTGCTAGGTGAAAACAACCCTGAAAATGGAGGACTTTACCTGGTTTGAGTGTGTGTGGCGGTGAGTTCAAACCCCGCGAATTAGTCAGAAAAACGGTCAGAAACCATGATTACCCAAAAATAGTGATGCAACAGACATAGAAAGACTTCCTCTAATGAGTACATTATTCAATTCCATGTCGAGAAGTCATGTCAAATATTGACACTTTTTAGTTTGTTGTCTTTCAAAACCAATGTACGTATTGTTGGATTATGGTAGTTGGAATAGCTCGTGTACGACTAGAAATGTGTGAGCCTATTGGGGGCACACATGTTAAGATACGAAGAGTATGTTTATTATGTATTTTTGATATATATAATATGTTTCACAATATATATTTAAACGGTTGTTAGTTTTTGTTAGACGCTTAACTAACTTTATATATCCGTTAAATAAAAAAAATGGGATTAAATGTATTTTTGATATATATAACTCGTTTATATTTATTAAATATTCTAGGAAGGGATTTATGTGTAAATTATAGTGATAATGATGAGTGTTTAAGATAAGATGGAAGAGTTGTGATAAGCTTAAGACTTGAAGATTATCTTCAAGGTTTTAGAGTTTATCTTCAACTAGGGTTGAGGTGTTATATAAACACCCCATACCTTCTCCTTATTGGCGTGTCCCACACAAAATACATACGACACATAATTTATCCCTAAGAAAGAAAAACGTTTTCTAGTTTCCTTGGTATATACTTTCGGCAGAGAGCATTTAATGCAACAATTGTTTTCTTCCTGTTTGATTATATTCATTCATTAAGAAAAACTATTTTAAGGTGTATTATTTATGCATCTTCTCTCATCCAATGATTCGAACGTAATACTATCTTGGTATTCGGATCAGTTTGAAGCAAGGTACAAAACACATGGTGTTAGCTTGTTAATCGTGAAGTAACGACTAGCATTGTGACGTGCTTGTTTGACGTGTTGTGTGAGCAACCGTAGAGGTAGAAACTTATCCACTTAGTTTCATTTGTTGTTGAGTACAAGGGTTAGTTTTCTTGTTTACCCTTTTGTTTATTTATTGTATGTGTTAATCATATTCACCTTACTTGATCCATATCCGCTGCGTACTCATAGTGTTAATGGTTAACTGGTTATTAAATCCCAACAGTGGCATAACGAGCCAACTCGTTTAGTGTTTTATGGGTTACACACATATTAAACACGCTAGGGCTCTATGAAATCTTGATTTATTTATTGTTTTATTGGAAAATTATGGCAATTATATGCAATACTTGCCATAAATAATGAATAAACACCTAAAATCAATTCTAATATTACTCTATAAAAAGAGAATAGATTAAAATTAAAGGTTAATTAAGCTACAATGTTATTCTATTCTTGTTTTATCTCAGCCTTAAGACTCACGCAATCATGTTATATGATGGATGTAGCAATGTAGGTACTTTAGCAGAAAACCTACTGAGAGTCTTTTGGTTCTTCAATTGGGGAAGACTCTTTTGAGAACTCGAGGCATTATATGATTTACTGCTTTCAATATAAGAGTCTGTCTTCACTTCTACTATAATTTTCTGTCTGTTTTAATTGCTTATATGTGATATGCCATGTGATGCTCAATATTTGCAAATAGACTTTATGAAACTCTAAAAACAGACTAATATTTATAGAGAACTTTGGATTAAAAATGTCTAATATTACACACGTAAGCATACTCCTTGTGACCAGTTATGTGTTATTTGCGAAACCGGAGTTTTTGGACAAATTTAATATGGACATTAAACTATGAAATTTGATTTCTTGTGTAATTTTAGTTTTTTATGCGCACAATATGGGGTTGAATTGATATTTAATCTTATCCCGCCCCACTACATGCTTTGGCATATGAAGGAATTATTGGAATTACTTGTGTTTTCGGATATATGTAGGAGTACAATATAGGGTTTGATCAATTTATAATCCCACCATATTGGCATGTATAAAAGCTAATGTTAGCAAAGGGTTTCTTAACATATAATAGCATCATTAGACAATTGAAAATACAGCTCACCCATTCTTGAACAAGCTACAAGAGAAGTTTAAGGCGGGTCGTTCATCTTCCCTAAAGAAGTCAGGTTTTTAATAAGCTTCGCGCTGACCTGTTTCTCCGCTTCTTTGTGCGTCCAAAATGGAGCTACCGAGAACATTTGACAAAATGATGTCTATACCAAAAAGGTTAACAAAATGTTTTCTTAACTTTGTGCTACAAGTTGTTTTGCATGCTTCTTGTACACGATTTTGTCACATTTATGTGTATACCCTTAAATGAAGTTTTAAGTCTATGCCAGCCAAATGAAGAACACGTGCATTTGGATTGTCTTCTCTGGTCAGACCTCAGGGCCTTTCCAACCCATGGCGAATTTTTTCCATTGGTCAGACCTTTGTCAATTTTCGCACGTTCTCTTTTGGTCGACTTAAATCGAGTTACCTGGTCAGACCTCGGACCCGAGGCATAAGATGAGACAAAAACATGTACATGACCTTACTATATGAGTTACTAAAGTCATGTGTCTCATAAATCTAAGAGTTGCATTAACAATGCAATTAACGCTCGTCGCTTACCTCTTGCCCTACTTGTTTACACACTGGTCAGACCTCTGGTAATAAGTGGGAGGTCAAGTTGGATCTTAGTCTTATTAGTAATTAATTGGGTAGTTAATTCTTTTAAGAATTTAATTATCTAAAATACTAAAATTGAACTTTCTATGTTCTATTGTGTTATTGCAACATAATTCGTAAACGGACGTTTGTTTTCTCATAGAATACAAACATAGTCTCTTTTCTGGCAAAAAGAATGAGACTCACTCCTATCTCTTCTCATTGATTGACAAGAATAAGATAGGGTTATAATTGAATTTTTCTTAATTATATTTAAAAACTCACTTTCAATTTTTCATTACCCTTTTTTGGTTCTGAAATCTTTGAAAGATAAAATATTTGTGTAACTAGAGAACATTATGTCTATAACTACCAAATAATAACATCTTGCACTTGTCACGATGTATGAGTTTAATCGCAATGAGTAAAGAAAATTGCTAGCAGGTCTTCTAGGTAAATTTTCTTGGACTCGATTCATTCCTAATAGTGCTAAACACCCTTGTAGTTAGACAGACAGATTAAGGAGGAAATGCATGCTAAATATTCAAGTTAATGAATACTTGATGGCTAGTCCCTCATCTACATAAGTAGAACTTCATATACTTTGTACAATACTGATGTTGTCGTTTTTACAAACGCGTTTATCAAATAAACCCTCATATATAATATATATATTTATAAAACATATACGTATACGCAAGCAAAGTATCATACAAATTATTCTTAAGAAAGAATAATAAGTAAAAATACATTCATGTAATGTTGTAAATTTCAGTGGGAGCTACAAGATTTATTTCTTTGTTAGTTACCACATTATTTCTAGCTTGCTTTGAAATAATGTATTACTTTCCGAATATGAACAACCATTGTCTAAAGGAAGATTGCATTTTATGTTATAGATAACACGTTGCCTTTCCGATGTTGCTTTCCGAAACGTTATCTATAGGATAATAATCCACAATTCCTTATTCAACATCATGGTTTGAAATCTACTTGTAATATCTATGACAGTATCATATTGTTTTACAAAATCGTAACGCATGTGTATGGTTTGTTATTTTAGGTACTGTTGTTCTCGTTACACAAGTGGGTGAATATCCTAAGTGTTGTGCATGGAAAACATGTAACAATATGATTAATTGGTTTATCTTGACCGCTAGGTTGAAAACTAATAAAATCTAATAGAACTTAAACACGACAAGATGTTTGTTGCCCAATTACATTTATAGGTCAAGATATAATTAAAGTACTTCAACATTTTGACTATATGATTTGTCAATAATTATGGTTCGATTATATAATCATAATTATGAAGTATGAAATTAACTTGAAATTATATGAACCTCAAGAGTTTGCGTTCATAATTACTTTAGTTAGTATAATTATGTTCTTGTTAAGACATAATTATAAAGTCCTTGATTTCGTCATGACGTATAAATAAAGTATGTGGTAACGTTGTTATGTCTTCTTGTTAACACATTAACATGATGTCCTTTGAATTATTCGGAGACTAGTAACGTATAACTTGACTGTTTGTTTCTTTGAAAACACATGAAAACTAAAGTTAACATAAGGTCCTTTAATTATTCAAAGACTCATAACGTATACTTGACATGTTATGTTTTCTTGAAACACATAAACATAGAGTTATTGTACTATTCAAAGATATACGTTATAGCATGCACTTGGTTGTTAAATACTGTGTATTCAATTTGGCTCGACCCAATTGACAAGTATTTTATCCATAGAGAATTAAGTTATCTGAGGAATTTTGATGGAGACTCACACAATTCCAATACTCATAGAATACCACACAATCATGGTATGTCTAATGTGTTGAAACAAACTATATTCGTATTGTTTGATTTCTGATAATTATAATTGCTCCACCTCCAAAATCTATCAAGGTTAGAATTTTGCGTGTGTCATGGATACACTCAATATAGTTTCAACCTAGAAGGTATTCAAGACATATCTATGTTGGTAGAATTGGGATGAATCAGAATGTCTTGATTAGAGTTTCTAAAATTTGTTTAATATTCTTATGAAGCATATTATTAACAAGCTAGAGATGAGAACTATAAAATGTATTTTGTTGTCCCAATTAAGAACAATTTATTGTTGCTTAAATACTTAGTGTTTAGAGAAGTATTTCCTTACAAAGTAAGTGGAGCATTTAAGATCTTGAAGGTATTCAAGACAATACATACCTTCTGAATTCATTACTGATGTCATACTAAGTTTTAAAAGGCAAATGAAACATATAGAAACCAAAGTATAATGTAACTCTCATTCATAAATCCGTAAGGATGCCTCATCAATGGAGTGATATTTTTATATCAATGCTGAGGAATATTAGTTAAAGGGTCATAATTAACCTGCTAACTAATAAGATGAATTATCACATCTTGAATCTGATAAATATCTTAGAACTATGAATGAAAAGATGCAATCCTTAAAAGACAATCAATGTTTTGAGATTGATTGGTCTTTCACCAAACAGTAAAATGTGAGGTGAGAATGAGTTTCTTTTGAAGGAAGGCTCATAAGGACAAGATTGTATACATATTAATGTCTGACTGATGACAAGAGTTTTTAATCTTACTCAAGCAATTGACTATGATTAAAATTTTCTTTTCTACACGCATTAATTATATAAAGATAACTAATTGTCATAAAGGTTTCTTGAATCTGACATATGGCGAATTAAGGATCATAACTCTTTCCTTAATGATTACCTTGCGAGGACGGTATGTAATCAAAAGGGTTATGAGTCTATATTTGTAATATGACAATTAAGTTTTATAACTCTTTCCTTTATGATTACTTTTGCGAGGACGGTGTGTAATCAAAAGGGGTATGAGTATATATAATCTTTATAAAGTATACAAGATAAAAGAATCCAAGTGTGGATTAGATCATGCATCTAGGAGCTGAGATCTTAAGTTTAATCATAATATGATTTTTGATTAAATTAAGATAACTCTTGAGTACATCTGACATCAAGTGGGAGCACTATGTTTATTTTCCTTAAAAATTCATATGTTGTCTAACATATTGAAAGCATCATTCCATTTAAGCTAGATTTTAATCCTTAAGATTGGAATGTGACTTCACTTGGAAATTTAGGAAATAAAACAAGCAACTTTGGAATGAATGTTTATTGTGTAATAAGCATATGCGGAAATTAAGTTCAACACAATGCAATACATCATTGAAGCAAGTCTTAAATGATATATTTCACTTGAGATAATTTAATACATGGATGGAAACCTTGTGTGTTTTAACGAATGATCCATCATGTATATCTTATATTGTGTGTGAGACTGGTTGTTACTTTTGCACAAGAGCAATATGTGCTAACAACAACAATATCTAATTGAGAGTGATTTAGATGATTGTTAAAACTAATGTTTACGAATTATATAAGGCATAGTGTTGTTTGTGTACACATGATGCTAGAGAATAATCAATTCTAGTTTAAGTAGGATTTCATCATTTATGATAAATCTACTAACTAGATATGCTCAGTTAAAAGCATTGTTGCAATACACATTAAAGAATGAGAATACTTTACGTTTTAAGAAACTGTATAGATGACTGTCTGAGATAGGTATGTTGTTGACATTAAATACCCATAAAAAGGCCTGTACATTTCCATACTATGCTTCTGGCAATAAGTATGCAATATACATACGACACTCACATGCGTTCAAATTCATCACAAAATTTGTGAATTTGAAACAAGTATTCGGAACGTTTATCAGATAACTATTTAGCTTTCTTGTATTAGTAGTGTTGAGAATGTTGGATACATTGGGACTCAACTTTGCTAATTGTTTCATGCATATCAGTTTTATATTTGGATATATAGGATGTAAGACAATTTTTACTTCTGAATGATTGAGATAAGTGGTATTTGTTCATTCATTCATATAATAATTGTTATTATATTTTTGCATGTTTAAATTGAATGATTTATCATTCTAAATATGTCCATTGTCGGTTAACAGTATGGGAATATTGTTACATAAGATAAATGTGAGTGTTGGTTATATTCTTTGAATATATGGACGGTTCCCGCCAAACTCATATGTTATTCACAAGGGATGCATATTGGACACCCCAACCTTTGAATATTTACTTTTGGATCCTTAGTCATGAGTAAAATATCGAAAAAATGGTTAGTTAAGTCATCCTTAGACTTGAAAATACAAACAAGTTCTGTTATGTGTGGATATCACTTTTTAATTCTAAGTCAAACGCTAACCTGAAAATGGTAGTTATAAAGGCTATTATTGGAAGTGATGTTAAGCAGCATTCACAACACTTGTATTCAACAAAGAATTTATTCCTCCACTTGACGTGCAAAATGATACCTTTGGCGCCTCTCTAGAATTAATCAGATAATTGTGTGGCCGCACCTAAAGGGCAATGCAAGATGATTCTTGATTACATTTGGTATATCTGTGTTAAGTTCTATAACGAGAATCTAAATGGTTAAACTATATGGAATGAGTTAGGATCCATATCCATGGTTTAACAGTATCTGAACAAAGGGATGATTATAGCAAGAGATACATAACCATGCTACTGAGAATGTTTTTAAAACTTGATCTAAGACATTTTAAATTTTAAAAACGAATGTGAGTGTTGCTAGACGTTTTCGTCTGTTGGAAACACAAAAAGTGTCGGTCACTTCCAAGTTGTAACAGGTCTTAGCTCGTAGTTAGTGTAATGATTAGATTAGTAATCTAGCCCGGCCCAAGGCCTATGGGAAGCCCATCATAGCCCATGGGCCAGCCTATAGGAAGTATATAAACCCTCTCCTAGCCTTGGAGAGGGGT
>BQNB010191952.1:0-11656 GCA_026074375.1 Tanacetum coccineum
GCAAATCAAGTCCAAAATTCATAATTTGATATTTTTGAAATCCAAAAGAGTTTTGTAGGTCATGGCTTATTAGAATAAGATAAAATAAGATGTTCTAATGTAACAAAAGTTTAGAAAAAGGATTCGTTAGCTAGAAAATCAAAATAGGTCATTTTTAGGGTTTTAATTAAAAACTTATGGGTTTGAGGATTCAAGGCTTTAACAAGGGTTCATATAAGATCTTAGGAGTCTTATGAATATCCTAAAACAGATTATGAGCTTATTGAACAAGATTTAGGCTTACTTGAGCTAGAAAGGGGTCGAAATGGTGTTTTTTGGTTCGTACACCTAGAAATGACTTCAATGGCTTCTTCCTTATTTATTCTTGGCTTCAAACTAATCTTGGGGCTTCTATGGATCCTCCTTGGTCTGGTTTAGAACTTCATTTGTGTTTGTGATGAATATTTGAGGTGTGTTTGAAAGAGTGTGTATGTTTTGGCTTATAGCTTGGTGCCCAAGTTTAGGGTTTTAATTAGTGTCAAGGATACCTTAGGTGATTCATGGCAGATATAGTGGTGAGTATTACAAGCTAGGAGAGTAGGATTGAATGGTGGAAGGTGTACAAGGGTTCGAATTGACATGGGATGACAAGGAGGTGACAAGACTAACTTGGTTGCTAAAGGTGGTGATGAAGGTACTTGCTAGGCTGCTTGGGGTGGTAGTAGGTTAGTCATAGAGGTGCTTGAGGTGTTAGGGTGATAGCTTAGGTGTAAATGGATCAAAAATGAAAGAAAAAGGGTGTCGGGTTAGTTTTGGTCTCGGGTTAGGGTTTTTGGTTTGAATTCAAATTAGGGTTAGGGTTTAGGATAACTTAAGGTTTAGGATTAAGGTTTAGGATTAAGATTAGGATTTAGGATTAAGGTTTAGGATTTTAGATTAAGGTTTAGGATCAAGGTTTAGGTTTAAAATAAAATTAGGGTTTAGGGTTTTAGATTAGGGTTTTAAGATGAATTAAGGTTTAGGTTTAGGGTTTAGAAGTTGTGCATTAAGTGTTTGTATGTTATGTTTAAAAGGTGGTAAGAAACTAGAATGAATTTGGAGGGAAAATGACAAAGTTTGAATTTGTGCTTCATGGATTTATACATTGAGCTTAAACGACTTGTATATTGACTTGGAGGGAAAGTATAATTCAAATGTTGTGCATTATACACTTGTACACATGCTTGAAGGTTTGCACATTCATTTTATTTGTTTATATAGTTAGGGTTTTGATATAAACGTTTAACGTTTAATGTTTATTTTGACATAACGTTGTAAATGGTACGTTAAATGGATAATGTACTTGGTAAAAATGATATTAAGATATAGACTTGACATATTAGGATGTTTACATGATATAAATATAGATAGAATTGGCATAGGTAGGTTGCGTGAGCTCGTTTACTTTAGAGATGCAAGTTACGTTGCATAATGAGATAAAGCAAAAATTTCCCTGTTAAAAGGTGGTATATATAATAGATGGATATTATTGTGCATCTAATTTAATAGATGGATAATTACATTGATGAAAATTACGGGTTGTTATAGAAGCTAATTCAGAAGCTTCTCCTTAACCAGAAGTGTATGGGTTACTTAGTTCATGCCTATTACAGTATTTCTCCTATAAGGTACTACAAAGATGATTCATGTTGGAGTACAGACTTGAAGTCAAAGACCACAGAAGATATATGAACTCTTAAAAGGTAAGAAACCTACTCTTGATTATTTCAAAGTGTTTGGAAGCAAGTGCTTAATTCTAAACACCAAAGATTACCTCACCAAGTTTGACCTAAATTCATATGAAGGTGTCATCCTAGGTTATTATCAAAATAGTAAAGCCTACATCATCATAAATAAACACATCATGAAAATTGAAGAATCACTCAATGTGAAACTCCTCCACCATCTAAGACATCACCCTTGGTAGATGATGACTTAGATGAAGAAGAAGTAATTAAGGTTACCGAAAAGAAAAACTTAGAAAAAGACATCAATGATGAAACTTTAGAAATTGACGAAGTAGGCAATATTAAGGAATCTAGGAACCATCCATTAGAAAATGACATAGGAAACCTTAACCAAATAACCCTTAGGTCTCAAGCCCAAAACCAAAGTAACTTCTTTTGTTTTATATCAACTATAGAACCTAAGAATGTGAATAAATCCTTAAAGGATAAAAGTTGGATAATCGCTATGCAAGAAGAATTAAATCAATTCGTTTGGGAGTTAGTACCACATCCTAAAAATATGACAATCATAGGAACTAAGTGAGTGTATAGAGATAATAGACAAGAATGGTGTTGTTTCTTGAAATAAGGCTAGGCTAGTCCCCCAAGGTTATAATCAATAAGAGGGCATCGATTATGATGAAACGTATGCCTCAGTTGCTAGGTTAGAGTCCATTAGGATTTTATTAGCCTATGCTTATGCCTTAGATTTTAAGTTATTCCAAATTGACGTAAAAAGTACATTCCTGAACGGTTTCATCAATGAGGAGGTATACGTGGCACAACCTCCAGGATTCATTGACTTTGAAAAACCGAATCATATTTATAAACTCAAGAAAGCTTTATATGGTCTTAAACAAGCTCCTAAAGCTTGGTACGATAGACTAAAATCTTTTCTTATTAAACATGAATATAACATGGGAATGGTAGATAACACGCTTTTTACAAAGAAGAAAGGTTCAAATCTCATCATCCTTCAAATATATGTTGATGACATTATATTCGGTTCGACTTGTCAAGACATGAGTGATGAATTTACCAAAATCATGCATGACGAGTTCGAGATGAGCATGATGGGTGAACGTAACTTCTTCCTTGGATTACAAATAAAACAAATGGAAGATGACATCTTCTTTAATCAATCTAAATATAATAAAGAAATGCTTAAGAAATTTGGCTTAGAAGATTCTAAACCAATGAAAACCCTCATGTCATCGGATACTAAACTCATGAAAGATGAAGAATGTGAGTCGGTAGATAGTACCTGGTATCGAGTCATGATAGGTAGTTTATTATACCTAATGGCAAGTAGGCCCGATATCATGTTTAGTGTTTGCCTTTGTGCACGCTTCCAAGAGGATCCTAAAACCTCTCATATTGAAGCGGTTAAGTGTATCTTTCGATACATTAAAGGCACTACGCACTTAGGATTATGGCATCCTAAGGGGATCGGCATAGAAACTGTAGTATATGCCGACTCTGATCATGCGGGAGATTATGTAGACTGAAAGAGCACTAGCGGTATTTGTACGTTCGTGGGATGTTGTCTAACATCTTGGTTCTCGAAGAAATAAACTGCTCATGCTATATCCACGAACGAAGCTGACTACGTAAGCGCTGGAAAGGCATGTCAACAAGCACTATGGATGAAACAAGCTCTCATCGACTATGACATTCGACTCCACGGCGTCCCGATCATGTATGAAAATAAAGGCGCGATTGACCTTAGTAAAAACCCGATGCAACACTCGCGGACTAAACACATCTAAATTCATCACCACTTTCTTCGGGATAATGTCCAGAAAGGACATATTTCCATCGAAAGAGTCTTGTCCGAAGATAATATCGCCGACATCCTCACTAAACCTCTTAAACGTGAATCATTTAATTATCTTCGTCTTGGTTTAGGAATGATGGAACATATCCTAAAAATCGTTCTCTTTTTTTCTTCTAGTCTCGCGTCTAGTCCTTGTTCCATTCCCTGTCGTGACAATTATATTACTTCATCCGAAGTATTTTAAGCATTTTTAATTGGCGAAATGAAAATTAAAACGTCACTCCTTTTATAAAATTTGTCAAAATTCGAGTCTAGGACCCCTCTGCTGGAGGCAGCCGCCATCTATAGGGCGGCCCCCTGATTCAATCAGGCGGCCCCATATCAATATGGGACTGTCACTAGTCAGGCAATATGTCTGCACACTCATCATTTTGATAAATACAAAACCAAACACTCCCTTCCCTTGCAGACCTGCGACGAAACAGACCAAAAACCCACCAATCTTCAAAATAAACCATAAAAACTCAAATTGAAGATCAAATCAACACTAATAATCAATTGTAACATCATAAAGATCATAAATTATAAGTTATTTCATCAATTTTCTTCTTAATTCGTGTCTAGGGTTCATATTAAACACAAAATCAAAATTGGGGATTTTCTTTTGTTTTTGTGCAATTAGGACTATAATAACACAATGTATAACTGATATGCTTCCCGTAGACATAGGATTTGCATAATTAAGTTTGTTTGATAAAAAATCTGGCATGAACAAAAACCCTAATTTCTTTCGAAATTTCACACCTTAGGAACACCACAAAATTGTTTTAGATGCATTGATAATATACTCTAAAAACATTTTTTTTATTCATGCATAATGATCTCATGAACACCAATTGAAATATATATAATAAATATGTATTTTCGACATGTTTGGATGGCAAAAGTAAATAAAGGAGTGTTTGGTTTAACTCTTAGGTTTTTTATTTAGAGTCGAGTTAAATGCACCTCCACATACGTTAAATATAGGCACACACACTATGCATGAATTATCTTAAAAATTAAAAGTTCACAATAATAAAATTATGTCTTATTTTTTATTGTAGGTGATAATGCCTCGTGTGACCAGGAGTGACCACCAAAATACCCGTAACTATATTCTAATTATTTCACATGAATACACTCAACCACTAAAACATTTGCATTTTTTGAAAAACCTTGTAATCATGAAGGTCGGGTTGTGAATGAAGACTTTGATAATATAAATTATCTTAATGTTATGTTTGGGTTAATCAAATTCGAGTGTCTTTTAAAAGTAAATGAGCAAATTGTTCCTCGTTTCATTCTTGAGTTATATAGTCAATTTAAACTTGATTATGATTCTAAAGGTCATTTAGTCGCTTACTTTTCATTTAAAATAAGTCATTTTCTTTTACTCTCGAAGAGTTCGGTCAAATTCTGGGTGTTCTTATTGAAGGACATTGTTCTTTCTCTGACAAGTGGTCACTTGACTACTTGGAGATTAGTGTTCACATTAAAGCCCTTATCCAAATTGGTCAAAAAGGTCCTATAACTCGTATTCGTCATAAGAAAATCATTGATGTTGAAGAAACCAAATTTTAAATCGTGAAATTCAAACTCACATGAAAACTTAGGTATAAATCATCCGTGAAAACGTCTTTTGTCTGGGAAGCAATCGGGATCATGTACCGGTTTGCCTATGTCACATGCTTTATTGCATCGCGACTTCCACAAAGTACAATCTCGCATTTTTCATTCTAAAACGAATGGAAACTTTTAGCCGTCAACTTAAGGTGATTCTACCTTATGGAATGTTGTTAACTAGATTGTTCAATCATATCATGTCTAATTTTCCCGAGTTGTTGAATGATCATTACGTTTTGTATGATCATGTTATGTATCTCATCACTCCTCATTATGAGCGAAAGACGCGATCGGATCATGGCACGAAAAGATGTCGTCATTGAAATTATATCTCTTCCTCCTCCGCCTTTGATCATTCATCACCCTCTCATCACATAGATGATAATGATTATGAAAATGAAGAAGGAAATTCTCGTGCTAATACCCCTTCACCTTCTCAATCTATCAGCTCTGTGTCAAATGTTGTTTCCCAAGATTTCACAAACCCACCTCATGGTAATCAAACCATGCAAACTCACCAAACCAAAATCTTAATCCTTCAAAATCAACTACGAGATGAGCACCAGAACAAGTTAAGGTCAATCGGAAGAGCACTCAAGAACGTGTTGAAGGATAGAAAGAAGTGAACACATTTGGAAAATTGTTAATTACACTATCATTAGCACTTATTTAACTTGTTGATGATGCTTTATTTTATGCTTTGCTACTTAGTCTTATGAATTTATTGGTAGGATTTGGGGTACATAGGCGGCTAACACAACTTGCCTTGGATGATCATTCAATTTTATCGTCCTAAACTTTATTTGCATGCTACTTGAAATGTTATGTTATATAAAATTTCCATACATGTCTAGACATTTATTCTTATGCCTATGCTTGATTATTCCCGAATTAAATGTGCATTAGACTAGCTTTATTACATTTTGATAACAAAGCTAGAATTAGCTGATTCTTGAAAAATTGGAATTGATGCACCCTGTTGTTACTAGCCTTTCTTTTTTGCACAGAACTGAAAAATAAGGAATTATGGGAAATTTTCGTAATCTCTAAAAAATGGCCCTTAAATACCAATGGCGGCCCCCAATATATCTGGCACCGCCCAGTATTTATGGGACCGCCTTCAGCAGGGTCATGAACTTTTCACTATTCTTTCTTTTTCTGTAACTTTGACCCTCTCTACTCAAGCCTCAGGTGGCATTACTCTGTTTAGGCACACGACCTTTTAAGCCTTTTTCATCCAATACCATGCTTTTCTACATTCTCTTCTCCCTTCCAATATATAAACCTCTAATGACCTTCATCATTCACCATCTTCTCTTCTTCACTTGCTCTAAGTCTTCTAATCAAATGAGCTTTTCAAACCCACCTCCAAACTTCTTAAGAAAACCTAGGATTTCAGTAAGACAAGTTTGGAGAAGAATCACCCCTACATCATAATCACCACCTCAATCTCAAAATGCCTCACCTTCACCACCATCAAGGGACAACTTTCAAACTCCTTCACCACCTTTTAGCAATCTACTTAAGGATCAAATAGTGAATCAAATCAACAACATATCTTCTTTCCTTGAATCCAACATCTAAAATTCAACCAATGTCTACTCTCAAGCACCACCTTCACCTTTGATTCTCCCCGCTACTCTTGCTCAAGTTGATTTTCATTTGGGATTTTGCCATTATTGCACGTATACCCGAAATCAATTCCACTCAATAAGAGATGAGCTCAACTTCATTCAATGTCTCCTCACTTGTCCCATACCTCGCGCTCGAGCACCACCAAACCCTGCCTCACCAACCTCTTCTTTCTCACCCCCATCAAAATTAAACATTATCATATGTTTAATTTATCTAAATAATCGACAACCCATCTTTTTCTTACGGCATCTCCTAGACATCAAGAATCATCTAGTCTAGCTCTAGTTTAAAATGTCTTTCTATGTCATGCTTTTATCTTAAGTCTTGTAATATTCAGACTTGAATTTGCTCTATTATGAATGAATGGATCTTTATTATTGTTATCATATATATATATATATATCGTTATATTGCTACTTGTTAGAAATATTTCTTGCACTTATATTTCTAACTCGGTTTTGTAGCAAAATCTCATAAGCTCGATCTCTTGGTGCCTCAAACGAGCGGGAGTATACATCAAGGGGGAGTCTTGGCATCGTTGATTTCTTTCATTCTCTAATCGACGATCAACCTTTTTGGATTCGACAAAAAAGAGGAGAAATGGATTAAAACTCATTAATAACTTGTAAATTTTATTTTTATATAAAACTAGCTTCAAGGCCCGCCCGATGGGTGGCTAGCTTTAAGAATTTTCAAAAGATAAAATAAGTAATAAAATATTAGATACATTGATGTTAAAACAAAAATAAGGTCATATTCTTAATAATCGTACCAAAATTACATCAAAGATTATTTCTTTAGATTCGTACGTTATTGATTAAACTTTTTTAAAAGTACATGTAGTTTCATGAACATTATTTTAATATAAAATCGACAACAATGACAAAGTTCTAACATGTAACATGTCCTTGTACTTTTAAATTTTGTTAATGCCAGGTTATAGTAAAATTTTGTAGTTTGAAAACTAATTGTATGGTATTTAGCACTATTAAAGTATAAACTAAAAAAGTCCATCAAAACACATGGCCCATTCATATTTTTTTAGAAAATAATGACCTAAATATAAACATTTATGGGTTACAAAACAAAATAAAAAAGCTTATAGGCTATACAACGAGGTAGTTGAAATTTTGGAAAAAAACAATTATTTGGTTAATGTGTCTCCACTCCCTTCATCAATAGATAAAAAATTAAAATCATGTCTGAAACTATCCAAAATAAAGTTACATTACTAAATATTGTAGCTATCAAAATTATGTGGGTGATGTTTGATTAGGTTATATTTTGGCTTCTTAAATATTTAAAAAGATGGCAAGGCCGCTTTTTTACGACCTATCAATCATAATTATGTACTTGAATAAAATAACATAATCTTCTATACCCATGTTAAGTAATTTTGGCACCTAAACAGGTCTTGAATAGTTCCAAATACAACTCCAATTGTTGGGTGAAGCATATGGTGTAGCAAAACTTTTGTCTATTAGTTCACCTAACCAATGCCTAAGTTGAAGAAACAATTTCGTAGTTTGCAGCAACTCTCAAGCTTTCCTATATGGTGTTTCCTATGAATTACAATGCAATTCATATACACTCTAAACTTGATTATAATGAACTACATAAATGTGCTTGGCCCTTGTTAAACTAAACGTGCTTTTAAACACATCCTTGAAGAAAAAACCACAAAGATGCATATGCACCATTTATTATTCTGTATATAGTTTTATTGGGCATTAACTTATATGGTTCTACAAACATGTAAATTAGCCTACATGCACTAACTCTTCGATAAAAAAAGGCATACACTGGACTACAAAACAGTATTATGTAAACTACTAAATGCCAACGCTTGCTTTCTGATAACTTTAAACCACTAAATGTCACCTGATGAATTAAAAGAAGTTGCAGTTTAAGACCTGATGATAAGACAAACCTTATAATTCAATACATATCATACTAAGATACATGGTTGTTAGTTATCTGACAGTTTCAAGTTTCAACGATTAAGACTTCAGTATTAAGATTTTTCACTCATCCATTTCTCGAGTCATATTTTGTAGGACTGATTATATAGAGTTTCATAGGATTAATATAAGCAAACCAAGGGTAAGTGTATTGTGCACATTCCATCACTAAGAGTTTCATAAGATTAATAAAAGGCAAGTTGAACTTTAGTGCCCTTCGAATTCATAAACCTAATACTAATAGTAGCAGTATCACATATAAACATATATTTATTTCTAGCCACAGAAAAAAGAAAGATGCCATTTGCTCCTCAATGGGTAAGTTTCAATATCCTAACCTGATTGCACTTCCAAGCGGCACCACCTCCAGCGAGACACTATTTTCCCAAATAAACTCATGAGAATCAACCTTGCTTACTTAAGACCCTCCTCTACCTTTTTAATGCCATCTATCTAATCTGCTTCATGTCAAGTCATCTTCTCGTCATCATCTTCTTGTAAATCATTAAGAATGATTTTAGAATTGTTTCTCTCAAGAGAAATTATGGCTCAATTCCATTCTCGGTGACTAAGACATCCAGAAGTTTATTTGCAGCCTTATTATGACTACTGAATGATCAAAATCTAATATAAACTTGAGGGACTACAATTCAGCAATTAATACAAGCTTGCAATCATTATGAGATAATGGAATTTTTCATACCTTAGTGTCGCAAGCAAACAGCTAGATAGTGCTATAAGGGTTTATCACACATTCATGAGGTGCTATTCATTTCTGTCCAATGTGCACTAAACTGTAAACAACAAACACAATAAACCCACTTACATCAACAATTCATTAGGGGGTGTTCTTACATCTAATGCAAACTAATAAAATAAGAGGGCATTTGGGATTGCTTTTTAAATAGAACTATCTGCTTATACCTTACTGAAACAACATATAAACGGTTTTGAAGATGCTTAGGATGGTTTATCCAAATGGTTTAACACATTATTTATGGGTGAAAGTGTGAAACAACCTACTTTGAGACATCTTATTAAAAACAATCAATAAATTATACTACCCAAACTGGTAGCACTTGAGAGTATGCAAGTTTCATATGAAAAGTCAATGATAAAGTAAATACATATACAATAGGTGAAAATATTTACAATCAAGTATTAGTAGGAACTTTAGCATTATCAAATGCAAACTTTGTTCTCGCTATCAAATTTTGCTTAGGAACAATAGCAGAGTAAAGGCGAGCTACTTTTTCTAATTCCAAATGTGAAACTTTTTCACGTTCTGTATCCTCTAATCACTAAAATATTTAATTTTGTTTTAAAAATGAAAAAATATGATTAGTTATGACATAAACCGTACCTATTGCAGAAGTTTACGGTACTTCAATGCCTCGTAAAACTCTTACTTATGCTTCTGTTTGAGTTCCCTTACCTCTTCTTGTAGTTGATTTACCCGACCTTCTTGGGTATCAGACTCCTCTTTTAATTCCACAAAAAGGATGATACTTCCTGCTTCTTGTTGTGTTTTTAAGGGACTTTGTTAGTTGTATCTTATATCAAAAAATAGGAATTAAATTGTTGGAAACAAGAAAAATATCGGTCACTTCCAAGTTGTAATAGTCGTAGCCCGTAGTTTGTTACATGGTTAGTCTAGTAAGCTAGTATGGCCCAAGGCCCATGGAAAGCCCGTTAAGGCCCATGACCGGTCATGTATGTAGTTTATATACCCTTTCCATGCATTGGAGAAGGTGGTTGGTTGTTTCATTTCTCATTTCACACATATTATTATTATCTTCCATTCCATGTTACTTTTTATCTCTAGAAACTTTCCAACCCACTTCTCTCTCTAGTTCTTGTATAATATCAAAGATTACTAGTATTCTTCAATTGGTATCAGAGACATGGAGTGGTGTGTTTAGTTTTTATGTTTGTCTATTGACTTGTGTTCAAAACCTTTACAAAGAGCAAAATCTTAATTTAAAATTTTTCGGCTTAAAAACCTTAAAGTTGTCATTTTTCTTGTTCCTATAGGGTTAGTAACACTAGTTGTACAAGATTTTTTGCAAAAAACCAATCAAAAATGTGTCTTTTTGAGTTTTGAAAATTTGGGTTTCGTCTCAGTTACAACCGAACTAGTATTGTCTGTTGGAACCGAACTAGAAGATCGAACGAGTTAACCGAACTAGTTAACTGAACTAGTGGAACCGAACGAGTTGACTTTAGTTGGAACCAAACGAGTTGTTTCTAGTTGGAACCGAACGAGTTGATTTTTGTTGGAACCGAACGAGTTGATTTTAGTTGTAACCGAACGAGTTGTTTTAGTTGGAACCGAACGAGTTGATCCTAGTTGGAACCGAACTAATGAACCAAACCAGTGAACCGATCTAGTTTATTTTTGTTGGAACCGAACCGGTGGAACCAAACTAGTTTATTTGTGTTGGAACCGAACTAGTGAACTGAACCAGTGGAACCGAACTAGTTTTTGTTTGTGAACCGAACTAGTCATTCTGTTAGAGAACCGAACCAATCACTTTGTTTGATAACTGAACTAGTAACTTTCTAATTAAAACCTATCAACTCAAATTTCAAAATAATACAGTTATTTCTTTGACTTGTAAAATCCCGTAAAACATTAACTTGTTTTCCCGGTTTTGTCGAGAATTGTAAAATCCCGTGTAGTTTCAAGAATAATTTCAAGACTCAACAACCACACATTCAAACATAATTTCTTTCTACCACCGATCGATCAATTAGTAATCTTTTTGATACCACGTTATCAATGACGACTCTTGCTGATAAATTACTTCTCTCGGGTGGTGACAATAAACCACCGATGCTTAAAAAACATTTGTATGATTCATGGAAAAGCA